>JAAAKG020128907.1:0-14774 GCA_010014905.2 Druon quercuslanigerum | reverse complement strand
AGTTGATTTTGCTGTTTTTTTGAGTTCTTATAGCATGCTACGGAAGGGCTACTATGTGGCTACTATATGGCTACGCTGTTGAGTAGCCGTTCCGTTCACTCGGTTCGCCAGGGAAATCCTTAAACTCCTCTGAATTTTTTTGAAATCCCTTCAACTTCTTAAAAATCATTTAAAATCTTTCGGAATGGATTAAAAATAATTAAAATCTCTTAAAATTTTCTTAAATTCCTTAAAACCCAGGTGAAAAAGTTATATATAGTTTATATATAGTGGATAAGATATTGATATTTTTCATTTGTCTTATGAGCTTTTCTATGTAAAAGAAAATAAAAAATACCTGGCTTAAAGTTTTAGAAAATTAAGGCTTACTAAATTAAGACAAAAAAATAGCATCAATCCAATATTTCCAGAAAATAATGTCTGTATTTCAAAAAATGTAACACAAAAGGCAAAATTGACTCAATATTGAGTTACGTACATAGACCCACGTACAAATTTTTAAAAAATGGAATCATCAGTTTTTATTGTCTGTTCTAGAAGTTCCAGGACCACCCCCATTAGGCAGAGGATGAAATTGTTGCCTTAATCGTGAAGTATCACCTGTTGTTGAATATTGGGGAATATTGTGTGGAGGAACATCGTAAAAATTGGAAGACATAGAAATAGGCCTGAGTAGAGGAATGCCAGCTGGTATTAGCGGTCTATGGTTATTGAAGATATTTGGATCGTTAAGATTAAATACAGGTGTCCCATGTAATATTGGTCCATGTGTACTGAGGAAACTTGCAGCGTTCTGTTGATCGATAGGGCTACTCACAGGATTTGAATGGACTGCTTTTGTTGGATCTTGGAAATTTGGATAGTTTTGTTGAACACTGGGCCTAATTCGAAAGGTCTCATGGACTACTTGTGGTGGATCTTGGAAATTTGGATGATTCCGTTGAAAACTCGGGCTACCTTTATGTTCCAAATATTGTTTTCGCTTTCTATTTCTAGAAATTGAGGGTTCGTCCGGTAAAAATTCTCCAGTACGCTCATTAAAAAGTTTTAGTTCGTGACTTCCATAATCATTTAAGAAAGGTCGTAGGCTCAAATTATTTTCCTCGTCAGAGCTCATTCCAGATGATATTTCTGTCATAAATAAATTTTACATAAAATATCTGTACACTTTTAATATCTAATTTAATTTCAATTTTAGTCTCTGCTAATAACAAATAATTTCACGCAATTAATATCAGGACAACTAATTTTGCAATTTCTGGGAACTGTACAAAAGTTACCAAAGTTTTTTATTGCTTACGATTATACTAGGCCCTCATACTACATTACAAATTGTATTAATTTTTCCAATTATTGTAAGGACAACACATTTCTTTCACATTTTGTCAAATTATTTCAAGTGTAACACACATTCTTAATTTTGTGAAAAAAATTAACAACAATATTTGAGATTATACTAAACCAAATTTAAAATAATTTACTTATTTAAACTATATATTGCTACACTGTTTTGCTGACAAATAATTTCGTGTAAATGCGTTTTCCAGGATAAAAATTAACCACTGACGTTATTTTCATGGGAGGTCAATATAATCCTCCCCACTAAGTAATAATTATTATATTTATACTTACCAATATAATAAAAGAAAAGCATAAGGAGAAGGATAAGAGTAGGAAAAAGGAACCTCATTTTAGTTTAAAGTAGATAAAACTGCCTCTTTCAGAACTTAAAAGTGGGCTTGCTTAAATGAAACTAATGTTTAATGAACACGAAGCGTAGATTATTGAATTTAAACATAGAAGATGGTATTTAAATATGAGAACTGAATGTTTTTTCTCCTTGAGATTATGTACAGTATTCTAAGATTATATCTGTATTAAGCAAGTTTACGTGCTGAATAATATCGTGTCTATGAAAATTTACATACCATCAACTGTCAGTAGTTTTAATTATGACTCACTTGAATAATTAAATTTTTTTGGTCTAACTCAGGCTTTAACAGAGTGTTCTAAAAGTTTGTTTTGATTTAGTATCTGATTACAATCCTATTACATAACTTAAGACGAAAACATTGAGTAAGCAGATATTACAATGCTGAAATGTCTACTTTTGAATTCTTCAAGAAGTTAGTTTGTTTAAAATAATGTTACTAATATTGCAGTTTTAAATAAAAGACAATATTCCTGATGTTAAATGTTTAAAACTTACAAAAGAATTTTATATAAAAAATAGTTCTTTGCAGTCGAGTTTTTTCTTACTACCGCCATAATTTTTTCTGGAAAAATGTCTATTTTGTTTGAATTTATCAACTATTTCAATTAAATAAAAACTAAAACGGGCCACGTGGACGTGCCTTCATATGTTTTGAACCATTTCCCAACATTTCAGCGCAATATATTAAATTTTCTAATTATAAAGTCGTCGAATATAATAACGTGTATTAATTCGCGATTGAAAGTCTGTCACATGCTCTTAAATCTGTAAATAGATAAGCATTACACGGGAAAAATATGTGGAAAATCTTTAATTTGAAGATTTTCGAAATAGATGTTGTATAAAAACCATTTTCTTGCGTGGGCAATTTGAATTGCTATGCTATGATACTGTAAATGAGCGTAATAGATTCCCAGAAAATTTAAATTCGTGAAACTATACTACAAAGTATAGATGCCTCTGAATCATAATTACGATCGATGTTGTTGATTCAGATGTGGTGTTAATTTCGTCTAAGTGAATGACAAATTGTAGATTTTTTATTTATTTATTTTAATCAGATGGTACATGACATACTTCAGACAAACAGCAATAACCTCAGGTGTAGAAAGGTCCTTTATTTAAAAACATTCAACGTTTCGAGAGCCAATGAACTGTTCTCAATTCGCTTCATTGTATGCACCTATTTATTGTTGTCTCGCATGCCAGTGCATCATGTTCGCAAAGTATGTGATCATGAAAATCACACTTTCGACAAAGAGTTCTATTATTTTTAGCTTTGTTGAAAAGGAGTCGAGTATCCTATTTCTGGTCCTCAAATCTTGCATTGTAGCAGGGTTCCTGCCTGTTTTGTTAATATGAAGGGGAAAATTATCATCGTAAGCTTTGTTTATGCAATTTTATACGATGTGGACGGCAAATTTTATTTGATCGCTAGAGTTGATAGTGCTGGGTACCGTGATTAGCAAAAATTTAGTTGCTTCAGGGTTCCTATACCCTTGAACCTTAGGTTTTTCGGCTGCCAAAGAGAAGCATATCTGTATATGATCCGACGATACGTAACATCTCTTGAGCACTTCGCCAACTTAATGGAACATAACGTCAAAACAATTACTTCGCAATATCTAGTTGTTAGGAAGGTAGGTGTTGCTCATCACATCCGATGAGCAATGGTCCTCCTTTAACGCATTAGTAGTCAACCAGATTTCATCATTCCTCAGATCGTGGGTTCTGGGAGTCAAATTGTAGATAAACTGAGAAAATCACCGTAAGTTGCGGTTAGCACCTTCCCCCTAAATGTTGCTCCACCTTTATAGCTACTAACTGCAAGGGGTACTTCTTTACATGGATAGATCACAGTTACCGACGGAAGAGCGGGAGGTGGGCACCAAGAGTACTGGCAGTGCATGAAGTGAACTCGAAGAGAAAAAGAGATAGCAAAGATAGACCGGAGAAAATGGCGCTAGAGAGTCTCTTTAAACAGAGCGTACGGACATGTATGGCATCCCCCATAAAAATTGAGGGGCAGGCAGGGAAGGAGGCTTTCGGGGTGCTGATAGGGGAGGTTAGAGAATTGAGGGAGAATGTAAGGGGGCCGATGGAGCAGATGGAAGGTACGAGGCAGGACCTGAGGGTAAGAGATGAGAGATGGGAAAAGAAGGTAAAAAAGGTGAGGGAGCAAGTAGAAGGATTGGAGAGAGAAGTAGCGTCAGTAAAGAAGAAAAAAGATGATAAAATGAAGCAGATGGAAGAAGAGATTAGGGAGGTGAAGGAAAGGGTGGAACAAACGCTTGAGAAAGTGGAGGGTAGGTCGGAAAGGGAATTAGTTGACAGATCGGAGGGCGAGAAGCAAGGTTTTTGGGAGAGGGTAGAGAACATGATAGAAGAGAAAGTGGGAGAGAGCGTAGGATAGTTGGAGGTTCCAGGAGGCGTTCCGAGTAAAGAGGAAAGGAAGGGCGAGTGAGGAAATTATAGCAGGGGTTAGGGATGGATATGAAGAAGAAAAAGTCCATGGAGAGGGAGAGGGACAGGGCGTGAAAATAAGGCAGTAAAAATAGGAGAAGTAACATACAAGTTAGTGAATGCGTACAATAAGGTTGGGATGGAAAGGATTAAAGAAAGAGTGGAAGACGTACTAGGAGAAAGGGATGAGGGTATAACGGTACTGGGAGGGGGGCGTCAATGCAATAATTGGGAAGGAGAGGGGCCTATACCGGGAAGGGAAGACTTCGAAAGGAAATAGAAGGATCAGTTAATAAATAAAAAGGGGGAGATTCTAAGCGACTGGATAAAGGAAAGAGGATGGGCTGTGGCGAATAGTATGGTGACAGAAGACGAAGAGGAAGAATACACGTATGTGAGCAAGATGGAGATATCTGTGATAGACTACGTGATAATATATATGCAAGGGTGGAAGGAGATAGAGAAATTCGCAGTAAAAGGGAGGGAACCATCAGCCATTCGGTCTGTAGATAGAGAGGGAGTTGTTCGGAAGGCAAGGTAGGGAAGATGTGTTGTTAGGGGATAGGGTGTCATGGACGAGAGAAGCAACAGAAAAGTGTCAGGATCAGTTGGGAAACGTAAGCTTTAAGGGGGAGTCGGTGGAAGAGATATGGGAGGATCTGAAAAATAGAGTAAAAGGGTGTGCCCAAAAGAAGGTATTTAGAAAAAAGAAAAAGGAATGGTGAAGCCGTGGTGGGATAGGGTATGTAAAATGATGAAGAGAACTTTGGAAAGGAAGGACAGGAGTGTAAGAAGAAAGAGCAGAAAAAGGAAAAAATGTGAGTAAGGTAAGGGAGAGGCTGAAGGGGATCGTGAAAAAAGTATGGCGGGGGGAGGGATTCCCAAGAGGGTGGAGGGAGGGGATGATCGTACCACTGTATAAAAAAGAGGATAGGGAGAGGCAGGAAAATTATAGAGGAATCACGCTAATGAATACGGCGTACAAAATATACGCGATGGTGCTGGCAGATAGGCTGCGGAAGGATGTTGAGGGGAAAGGCATATTGCCGAAGACGCAGGCGGGCTTGTGGGAGGAAAGGAGTACCATTGACAATTTTTACGTTTTGCAGCACGTGCTGGATAGAGAACTAGTCAAAAAGGGTGTCAAAGTGTACGCGTTTTTGTAGATCTAAAAGGCACGTTCCCTTCGGTGGATAGGGGGAGGTTGTGGGAGGCAATGGAAGACAGAGGAGTGGAGAGAAGCCTGATCGAGAGGGTATATGAGGAGACGAAAGATAGGGTGAGAGAAGGGGAGAAAATCTCTGAAGGTTTCTGGATGAAAGGGGGTTGAGGCAGAGGTGTCTTAGCTTAGCTTAACGCTGTTTGAAATTTTAATAGCAGATATTGAAAATAAGATAGCGTCCGGAATGGTAGGAGTTAGGGTAGGAGGGGTAAGGATATAGTAACTCGCATATGCACATGACATAATACTGCTAGCAAAGAGCGAAGATGCTTTAGAGCAGATTATGAAAAGGTTGAGAAGTTACTTCGAAAAAAATAGGTTAGAGTTAAATGCGGGTAAGTCGAAGGTTATGGTGTTCAGAAAAGGAGGTGGAAGAGATATTGGAGGGGAGTGGAAGTGAAAGGGAAACGCGGTACAGGAGGTGAAAGAGTTTGTGTACCTGGGCTTCCTGTTTCGCTCAAATGGAGGAGATGATGATCATATAAAAGAGAGAGTGAGAAGGGCAAATGTGGTGATAAGGTAAGTATGGGGGCTGGGAAAGAGGATGTTTGCAGATGATTTTGTAAGGAGAATGAAATTGTTTGATTCGCTAGTGATGAGTGTCTTACTTTATGGAGTGGAGGTGTGGGGGTGGAAGGTAAGTGCGGAGGTACATAGGATTTTGACCCATATGAGAGATAGGTATGTAAAGTGGATACTCGAATTAGCAAGGAATACACCGAACTATATTGCCAGGAGGGAGACAGGAGGAACGAGTTTAGGGATTATAACAGGGAGCCGAGCGTGTAAATATGAGGAGAAATTTTAGAAGAGGGGGAAGTAAGCTGGTTAGAGAATGTTGGTGGGAGAAGGAGAACAGACGTAGGGGTGGGAGGTTGGAGGTAGAAAGGGACAGGATCGCAGGTGGATGAAGTGAGAAGGGTGCATGAGGAAGGGAGAAGGGTGTATCAGTTGTTTAAAAGGAATGGCATGAAGAAAGAGAGAAGGAGGCAAGGGAGGAGAGAATAAGAGAGTCAAGGTTTAATGAGAACTATGTGTGGATTATGCCAAGGGAGAGAACGCAATATTTGTGTAAGAAAGGAGAGTAAGGAAGTCAGGAATTGATAGCGAGAATGAGATGTAGATGCATGGAGAGTTATAATAGGTTCTGGCTTTCTGGAGAGAAGAGGATGTGTAAATTGTGCAAGAAGGGGAATGAAAAAGCGAAAGACTGGTTGGAGGAGTCTGAAGAGATGGAAAGGAGTGGGATACGCATGGAGGCATTGTTGCATGAAAGGGGGAAAAAGGACAGTGGAATGGGTGAAGGGGGTGTTGGGTAAGATCGAGATGAAGAGAAGGAAGGAGGAAGAGGAATGAAAAAGCAAAGATTGTATATAGGAGAGGAAGTAGATTTATGAAAATTGTACATATTGTAAATAGTCGATAAGAATTAGGAATTAGCTGCGGAGGCAGAGGCTGGCAAGGCGAGGCAAAGCGAGAAAATAGCGTCATTCGTGCGAGGCCAGAAAGTAGCGACATGCGTGCGAGGCGTGCGATGTTAGTTTTTAAAAAGTTAGTTGTAGTTGCTAGTAGTTGTTAGTTGTAAGAAAATTCTGTAAAAATGGAAGTGTAAGCAACTCAATTTTTTAAGGTCAGCAGGCTAAAAAATAAAAGATTATCTATCTACAAGAGAACATTGGTAATCCAATAAATTTAATATCTCCTCTGACATAAAGTGCTGCCCTAGGCGTTTTTGCGGAACTATCATAAATGACTGATCCACTCTTGTTATTTAATCCTGTAACTTTTGTCTTGTAGTTCCGCTGTCAAATGTTTGCTCAACATAGCAGACGCTTCTTTAGCGTGGGGAAGATTTATCTGGATCAAATCTCGACTGGAAGAGGGACATGTAGGGTCCATTTCAACTTCTAGTAGTCTCCTCCACCTCTTCCGTAAACAGATCCGAAGATCTATCTTGGGCTGTAACTTTGGTTTTTAAGAGGATCTTCATATAGATTCTCTTCAACCCATAGTAGCCATTTCTGGGTCTGCGATTATTACAAGTTGTGTAGCTTGAATAGTCGCATTGGGATCAAAAACCTTCAATTCTCCTATTCCTATGGTTGTATTTTGGATTGCTATCCTTATACGAGCAGCTGCTGGTACCTTGGATACACTAGAAATCTAAGCCAGCAGCTTCACTGGCTTTGCAATGTCTCTGCTGTCGATCACTTGAATCTGATTACCCGCCCAAGGTTTTAATCCGCCAACAGCTTCAATGAGCCAAGTTTGGGACAAATCATCCGAATGAGGTCGTTCTCGAGTTTAGTAATTAGGAAATCCTCGGCGACTATGGTCAGTTTTAAGTGGCGTTGAATTCGGTGCGCTGCTTATCAGAATAAAGACTCTTTGGCGTGCCCGTTTGGCTAGCTGTTCCGTCTGATTGATCTAACAATTGGCGTCTCAACCTCTTCCAAGCAGCACCCGACAATTAAGTTCGCACATATGTCCACCTAAGTTCCTACCTCCTGCTATGCCAGGGCTGTGTCTCGAAACAAAAGCGTCATCACCTTGCCTGTTCTGTTTTGAACAACGTGAATATATTTTTTAAATACTTAAGAGCTGCTCCTGTTTTGTATCAAGTCTGTATTCGAAATTCAAAATTGTCTATTAAATACTTTTTGTGTAATGTAAATATTTTATAGATATGTTCAGCATATAATATGGAATATTGGCTCTCTAATATCATATAAATTTCACAAGTTTCTTAATGTTGTGTATAACTGTGTTGATTTTTTGATTTAAAAATATACAATTTTTTAAACGTATATCGATTATGGCGGTTTCATTTTGCTCCAATGCTTCTAAAATATATTTTCAAATTTGTGTTACTTGTCGATTTTTTATTATCTGATCAATTTTGTTATTCTATTGAAGCTGCCTTTCCTTTTTGTCTATAAACATCATTTTGTTTCAAAAGTGTATCCATCACCTGACCCTTGGTAACGTTGCAACCCTTGGGGGGCTTGACTAGAAAATATCTCGATAGGAGCAAGAACATTTTAATGAATAGTGACGAATCCGGGTGCTCATTTTTTCCGCAACTCTCTCTCTCTCTCTCTCTCTCTCTCTCTCTCTCATTCGTCTGGATCCGGAAAAACCATGAAATTGACATGTGTAATTAGATCAAAGTTCGTAAAAGTTGTGCAATATTGGCAATAGTACAATTCTTAAAAATTTTCCAGTGTTATTTACAAATAATTAAAAAAATCTACAGAACTAAATAGAGAATGCACAATCTATGCAATTTGGCAATAGGAAGGTGAATACCTCAATATAATCCTGATTAAACCAACCACTAATTACAAAATCGAAATTATAGTCTTCTATCAGAAATTTTAAAAGTTCAAAAGCTGCATGAAGCGTCACTTTCAGACCGTAACAAGTAGAATTCGTGATAAATTTCTTATTTTGTTCAAAACCTTCTTTCTCCTAATCTCACAGGTATTGCAAAAGCTTCTCGATTCCTTTTATTACTAAGATAAAGCATCTAAATACAATTTCATGCACAAATGGAAAATTAAAGACATTTGAAAACACAAGAATAGCACGCATGTAAGAGAAGAAAAAATTGATTATAAAGAAATAAATAACAACAACAACCTGAAAAACTAGGCTACATTCATTTTCTGGCACAATAACAAGTTTAAGTGTTTAATAACCTAACTCCTTGTATTTTTTGAATTCTTTTGAATTCTTTAAATTATTTTGAATGCGTAAATTAGGCATCAATTCAAATTAGCTACTTACTCGAAAATTCTTTTCCATTTTTTTATCTTTTTGAATACTTTTCATCACATTTTGAATTATTAGAGTTCTTTGAGTTCTATTGCATTCTTTGCGTTAAAGAGTTAAGGATTATTGAACGTTAAAATAATATACTCAAGATTAAGAATTTCAAAGAATTCTTTTGAAGTCTTTCAATTGTATTGAATCATTTTAAATTTTTTTGATTTATTTTAAATGCTTAAAACCATTTGAAATCTATTCAATTTATTGAATTTCAATGAATTTAATAATCTTTAAAAAATTATTTTTAATTTCCGTGAAGGCTGACTTGAAATGCGTGGACTCCCATTGAACTTTCGAAACTATTTTGTTCGATTTTTTTAATTATCTGGAATTATTTCGAATTTATCATGAAACCTTTGAATTTGGTTTAATTTTCTCAACTTATTAAAAAAAAATTTTAAGTGATTTTAAGAATTAATTTTTGAAACTATGAGCTCGTGCTTGGCCTTGAGAATACAGTTTTCTACACATATGCATAATTGAAAAAGTAATTTTAAATCTTAAAATGAAACTTTTTCATTCCTTAAAAAAATCACTCTTTTCCGATAAATTAACAAAGGTCGTGGCTGTTCGTCCATCTTTTTAGAATAATTTTTAAATGTAATGATTAAATAATTAATAATAATCTAGCTTCTTATCGCGAACTTATATCAAAGCATATTAATATATATAAAACTACATAAAAAAAGAAGTAAGTAATTTGTTATTAGTTTGATTTTCAACAAAACAGATGAATTCTCAAAAAAATTTTAATAATTGATATTTCAAGTAAGTAAAAGAGGTTTGAATTTTAAACAAAAAACAGTCGAATTTATCGAGGAAAGACAAACTTCGAACAAAACAGTTAAATGCTTAACAAAATAGAGAAACCGGAAATGCTAACTTTTGAATGTAATTATCAGTTACATAAAATATTTTTTCCGACATTAGATCGCAAGCATCGTATTCTAGGTTCACATTTTTTACTGGTTTAGAGAGGTGTCGTTGCTGTTAACTACTTTATAACTGGACATGATTGGTCGTCGGACACGCACTGGAGCTCCATTGACTTCTCTTGGGCTCAATGGTGTAGCGATAGGGCGGTCCAAGTATATTTTCACCCGTCTCATGCTGCGATTAAAGTCTTCATAGATTCCAGCAAGAAAAGCTAACGACTCCAATATTGCAAAGACATCACCATTGAATGTTGATAATACAATTTGTTCTTGAGATGGCACAAGCTCATACGTACCCTTTCCTATTCTAATGAAAATTTCTTTATCGGGAGGAAATGTGTATCTTCGAAGTTCGAATATCAGGCGTGGATTCTTACGGGAAATGATTCGAATAAATTCAAGTTTTTCAATTCCATAGCCGTGACTGTCAGGAGAAGGAAGCCTTATAATTTAAGCTATGGACCTAGAAGGAGGAGAACGTCTGATAGGAGACCTGTAACTTGCACGAGGAATAGCCGCGATGGAGGAGATTCAGGAGGAGAATGATTTAGATCAATCACAGGCCAAGGATTTCTTTCAGAAGAAAAACGAGAAGGTCCATCACGTAGCCCAACGGGAACACGATCGTTGTTAGGTAAAAATTCGGGCTGTGAACTTCACCCTGCAAAAAGATTGAGAGGATTACATTTTATTTAGCGTCGGTAGATTAGACTGTGGGTGGATTAAAATTATTGTAGATTATATTAAAATACGTATTCATTAGCTTTCTGAGACAGTGATTTTATAACTTAATTATTTATAACAATCTGCAGTTTGCTGGCCTCGTCCCGCATACGTGGTAAGATTAACAGCGGTCCTTTTTATGAAATAGAAATATCATAGGCTGGAACAAAATTACAGTTAGATTCTTCAGTATTTTTTAAATTGAATTTGCTCAACACTAGTAACCGAAATAATAAAATTAGGGCAAATGGCTAAGATAAGGCACGAAATACCAATTAGCGTGCACATTTTTAAAATACAATAATCTACTTTTTAAGAATTTCGGTCAGATTGTAACTAATGAACATCTTTAAAAATTTTTTAGAGTATATAATTATATTCGCTATCTCATTTGTCCTTCTGACTTATTGAGATTTATGACGTTTTGTACAATGCCGATAGACAAACATAAATCACAATGCAATGCAAGGATCAGCATTTGTTAAGAAACGCGATAACATTCTTTGTTTCGCCTTCCATATATACCTCAAAATGAATAAGAAAACTTATACAAATTCAAAGCCTTTACAATGAATTAGAAATATTTCAAAATAATTTAACAGATTAAAGAGTCTAGAGAATTTAATATGCATAATAAAATTAATTAACTCTATCGACTAATTATAAATTCTATAAACTGTTTTGACCTCTTTGAACCACAGTCAAAACTGAATTTAATGTCAGTTTTGGGACTGAGCGTGACATTAAATCTAGAGTCTCGAAACTATTATGTCTCTCTCCTGTTTTTTCTCTTTCTTGTTTCTCTCTCTGATTTGCGACGCTTGAGTGAATACCGCAAATCCTCCCGCAGCGCCTCTCAACCGTCCCACTGCGCGGTGTCAATTCTCGGAAACATGAAATGAAGGATCAAGTAATCCAGGTTTGACTGTATTTTTAATTAATTCGCATTTTGTAAATGTATTAGATTTATTATAATTTTTGACTCATTTTTAATCTTATTTAATTCGGAAAATAGCAAAGGATATTGTTGATCCACTTCCGTTAACTAAAATATGCAACGAATATATTCTCACAATTCAAGACTATTTTCCGAAATATTTTCTAGCGATAGCTTTTCTTAACCATCAAGGAAATATTATAGCAGACGCATTCCTGAAAAAATGCATTTGTATATTTTTGCCACCCAAAGGTTACAACTTGCTGCATTTGCCTGCAATACTAGCAACAAGATCAACATCATCATTTTATTATCATTTGAAATCCTTTGTTAGTATTGGACCATAAAACGTATTGCTTAAATTTAGAAACATTTCCAGAACAAGTAACGCCAAACATTGACACGGTTTAACGAATAGATAGCATTTCCGCAGGTTCATCACACTTGAAGACATTTCCGGATCCGCAAACATAAAGTATTGACACGGTTTCTACAGGTCTGTTTCTTTTTCTATAGATAAAATCTTTCTTGTTGTAAAATTTCAGGATGCTTGCAAACATACGATATGGAAGCGAAACAAAGATGGTTCGGTTTACTCCAATGGAGTAAATTAACACTTCGTATTTATGAGCGGCTGATGTGCGAAATCTTTATTTATTACTATTGTGTAGGTCGTGGGAGCTACAGCGCAGGCTTTGGACCCACTCTGTCGTCTTGCGGGTTCGATTCCCACCTCGCATTCTGGAAGAGCCTCGGTGGCCCATGCGGTGAACACTAGCCGAGCAAGGGAGTTGTTCATCTACGTGGAGTCGTGGGACCAGTACCTCTAGAGAATGAGGTTCTCTAAGATCTTAAGGCTGTTGCTCTTGGTGGTTCGGAACCCACCTTAAACTGTAGGTCCCTGAAACAGCAGGAGAATAAAAAACGTAAAAGAATCAAGACCGATTTAGCAGAATATAATCCAAAACGAACAGTAATTGTTGGCAGGTCCGTAAACGACCTGCCAACAATTTACAACTCCAAAACTACCTCTCAAAACTACTACTCAGAAACGAAAGATTACAATAAAGGCGGTAGCGAAATCTCAACTGTACCTGGCTGCATAGTATATTACTGATATACTGCTCTTACCTGATTAATCAAAAACTTTTTTTCTTTCTAATTTCAACTACCTGAAGGATTATACTTTATTTCCACATATCAAATCTTACACCTTTTGCCTAAAGCTTTAAAAATTTTTTCCAGATGTGGGTTTTCGTAAAATTTCATACAAATGTATAATTTTTCTTAAATGTTTCTAGAAATTCGTAATTTTCTGAAAAAAAACTATTGAAAAAATAAGACCACGTCTTTTTATATATTTTGATTATCATTTTTATAACAAGTTTATTTTTCATAAAGAATTATCAACTTAATGATTATTTATTAGAAATTTTTGAGATTTCTAGAACATTAATAAATATTTTCTTCAATAAAATGTGTAAACTTATTTAAAACGTTGTGTTAGTTTATTAAATATTTTGAAGCAAAATATCTTCTGCAATTTGTGTGATTTAATTAATTCCCCAAATTGCAGAAAATATTCTAAAACTTACGTACAAATTAGCCTAAGTTTAAGGAAATTTCCCTAAAAATGGTAGGTACTTTTAGGAAAATTTCCCCAAATCTTGGGAAAATTGATTTTTCGCAACGAGAATGTGGATTTTCCATTTTCCCCCACTAAAAAAAAGGGGAAAATGTTCAATAATGTGCAAGTATTTTTGGATCACTTTTGGGAATAATAATCGAATCCAAATTCGAAGTCGATAATACGAGTCAGCGCTTCCCCTCTACCTACCACTACCTCACCACCTCATACCATAGTGCAAGCTCAGCTGAAGGAGAGGGAAGAAGACTGCCGAAAAACTATTTTCGTGTTTGTGGATGTTAAAAAAATTTTTTTTTCAAGATACAGTGTGAGTATTGTTTAAAATTTTTCGGAGGATGTAAATACTCGATAAATCAAAATAGTCGAAAATTGTGATCTGCATGGTCATAAAAATGAAGATCTGCATTAAAATGTTAGTGTAGTACCGTCGATCACTATAATGAATTTATTGTTATAATCTATTGAATTTCACATTTCTTAAACGATAAATTATTTAGAAAAATATCAATGTGTTGAACATTATAAATTTTATGAAGCTGTTTTTGTAGTAAAGGTCAAGTTCAAGAAGTTTCATGGTACTTTTCTGTTTTTGAGTGAGGTCGGCATAAAATTTGTATATTTTTAATTATACGTTAATGTTATAGTGGTTTTAGTTATCATTTGCTATTAATATGAACATTAACATTAAGTAATAGTCCTGTGAAGCATAGAATTTGTTATAATTTTCGTTATCAAATTTCAATTCTCATGCAACATATGGTGGCAAATTTGTATGATTTTGAGGTTAGGAATAAATTTTATAGAATACACACTGTAAAAAAAGAAAAAAGTACAGTTTCGAATGCTAAAATCACAAGAAATTTTCTTGTATTTTTACCACTTCGATCGTAGAAGTCTTACCAATGTTGAGGTTAGAAAGTCCGGACGCTTTGTAATTTTACCACTCTGAGACTGACAATATGGCAGCCGTTTGACAATGTACAGTTTCATACCGCAATCGTACCACCTTGAGAGAATCTGGATCTGTGAAAAGTCCTTTCGCAAATAGAGTGACCATATGTCAAAGAGGGAACACCGGGATATTTCTCATCGAAAACCGGGACAATCCCGAACACTTCCCCCACTTCTCGCCCAATCATTATTAACCGCGTTTACATGGAAGTGGAGAGTGTAACGTAATGTTACGTAATGGTCAGTAACAGGAGGTTTTTGACCCTAAACCTTTGTGACGTCACGCGACTTCCCGGAAGTCGAGCGACGCCATTATTGGGCGGTAATAAATTTAAATTTAAATATATTTT
>JAAAKG020128896.1:0-14774 GCA_010014905.2 Druon quercuslanigerum | reverse complement strand
ATTGATAATTTGTTGTCGGTAGCGATCCGTATTCACCGTCTTACCAGGTTTTAATAACTCAAAGTACACCACACCACCCTGGTCACACCAAACACAGAGCATGGTCTTACGGCCAAAGTGATTTAGGCTTGGAGTCGATGGGCCGACCTCACCAGGTGAAAGCCATGATTTTTCCGCTTCGGGTTCTCGAAATAAATCCATTTCTCGTCCCCCGTGAGAATTCTATGCAGAAAAGATTTCCTTTCGAACCGTTCAAGCAGCATTTCACAAATGGTTTTTCGATTTTCCATTTGTTTATCCCTCAGTTGTTGTGGTACCCATTTTCCATACTTTTAGATTTTTCGCATGGCTTTTAAACGTTGGCTAATTGCTCCTCGGGTCACATTTAGTGTTTGTGCCAATGGTTGTTGCGATTGGGTTGGGACTTCATCCAATAACGCCTGCATTTCCTCGTTTTCGAACTTTTTCGCTGCACCAGGATGTTCATTGTCTGTTAAATCGAAATCTCCACGTTTTAATTGACGAAACCATGTCTCACATGTTCTAATCACTGGAGCATGTTCACCATAAGTTTCTACCGGCAATCGATGAGCTTTAACGGCTTTTTTCTTTTGATGAAATAAGAAAAGCAACGAATGCCGCAAATGCGATTTACTTGGAACGAAACTCGACATATTCACTGAGGTAAACAAGTATGATGCTATTATTTTGGCATAATAGAATTGTGTATTTTTGAAGTTTATTGTCCATAGAAAAATATGACATAGATGCCAAATGATAGAAATGTATACATATCTCTAGCGACATCTATGAGTAAAACCGGCAAACTTCAACTAACACCCCTGGTATACGGGTAGCAAAGCTAGTGTAGGGGTAAATGGGAAATTGAGTGACTGATTCGATATTATGCAAGGCATTCGACAAGGATGCGTTATATCTTTATAGCTATTTATATTATTTATGGACAAGTGTTCAAGAATGGGTCTTTTCGACGAAGAACGGCAGAGTCAATCGAAGACTTGCAAAGAATTTTGAATAAACTGAATGCAAGCATGAAGAGCATGGGCCTTAAAATTAATGTAAATATAACAAAAACTATGGTGTTCGAAGGAAACAGTGAGAAAACAATATACAGCATTCATTAAATGATGATAGTTAATAAATTCGTACATCTTGGTACCTTATTTACCAGGGACGGGAAAATATATGAGGAGTTAGATAGACGCATAAACTAAGGCAAGAAGGGTATTGGTAGAGCAGGCCCCCTTATCAGAAGTAAAAATATATCAAATAAGACTAAAATGGCAATACATAATTTTATATTTGTACCGAATGTACTATACGGTAGCGGGACATGGACATATCAAGAAAAAGATAAGAGTAAAATAAACGCGATTGACCTGAGATTCGTGCGCATAATATGCGGGAAAACTCTGATAAACAAAGTGAGCGACGAGATAATCCTTAAAGAATGTCCTGCGGAAGAGACGCTAGACCGCGGAAAGAATGGTTAGAATGTGTGAATGAGACCCTAGTTATAAGGGAATAAGACGCCATTGAAACACGAGAGGCTGCACGAAAAAATAGATGGACATTAAAGAAGCTAGAGAAACATGCCAGGGCAGAAAAGTATAGAGGAAAATAGTTATTAAGAAGATTTTCAGTAGAGTGAATGAGGCCTGAAACAAACAACCTTGGATACTAATGGATCCAAGTGGGGAACTTCACATGACAACTTTGTGAGAATTGCTAGAGAGATTGATCAACAACCTGGGTTGGAATGGAAACGGCTTAATGTTGTAATATTATAATATCGTTTACAAATAGGGAAAACAGGGTTTGCGTCTCAAAAATTAATATAGTGGTTTTCAGCCGTCCAAACTAATATTTTTGTTTGAACAAATGGAAAGGATGTTGTATTAACTCTTGTAGAATATGCCAGAATTTAAAATTTACTATATCTAAGTTGACAAGCAAAGTTAAAACGATAATAATACATTTTTTTGGAAAAGCAAAAACATCTATCGCACTTTCCATACAAAGCCTATGAGAATCTCAAACGCCTACACTGAGAGACCTCCTTTTAGAATAAATGAAACATCTGAATTAGAATTATCATTCGAAAATAGGTAAAAACGAGGTTTTCTTACACATTTTCGTATTACAATACCGAAGCTTAATATTACCATACGAGTATTTAAAACACGAAGACGATAAAGTAGTATTCTGAATACGAAATATTATGAATCTCCATTTCAAGAATTAACACTATGAAAAAAATTATATGCTTTTTACTCAGTTTTAGAAAAATAATTTCAATAAGAAAAATAGTAAATATCATAATTTCGGAAACGTATTTTGGAAATTGATATTGTCAATATGAAGTTGACAGAAACCTTAGACGCATAGCAATATATGAAATTATTATTCTTGATTTTGCATATAGTTTCGTTTGAGAATGTTCCCCGATGGTTTTCGCCATTTTCTGATCGAGCCGAAAGGTTATGTTTCAAAACACTTTAAATAAAAGTCAACTCTTTCTATTTTCAATTCATTCATTTACTTTAGGATTGAAAATATTAGCAATTCTTTCGCACAAAATTGATGCAGTGAGGGATAAAGTTTTAATTCAATGAGTAGAATTTATAAAATATTACACTTAAATACACTTAAGTTTATTATACTGAGTTACTGAGATATCAAATTAGAGAATGTTATTCATAAAAGAATATTATCAGTTCCTTTAAAAAAATCTTTTTTATACTAAATCCTAGTTGATTTTCTTTTCATTTATTTTAACAGAAGATCTCTCAGTGTAGTAGATTTAAACAAGATTTACAAACTATCTTCAAGAAGTTTTTTAATTAGACACAAATTATCGAGGACGAAGCGCTAGTTCCGCAATGAGAGTGTAATTGTCAAAGACGTAGGTGCTTTGAGAATTTTCTTCAAAAAGATATCCAAAAAAGTGTCAATTACAATTTATGGCTGTCATTCCTCAGAAGTTTAAATTACAGTTTTCGCCATGGCGCGCTCAAACTTTGCGAGAAGCGTCGTGCGCGCAGCGCGCAATGAGATTGTGCCCGCGCAGCGGGCATATTTTTTTAAATTCGAACCGCATATACTTATTTGCTTCAAATAAATATTTCCTTAAAAATAAACAGGACTTTCAGTTACTTAAGCCAAGCAAAATTCACTTGCTACAAGTAATCCTTTTTTTCATTGCATCAAAGAAATTTACATTTCAAATGTTTTTTTTTGGTAGTATTTCTGGCAAGGAACGCAACAGACATCATTCAACTTTGACGAAAACCTCTTAACTATTTTTCTTCAATCAATAAATTTTACAGCAGTTAAAAATTATTTAAATTTTTTATGATTAAAAAAATGCACTCTTTGTGGATACATGATTGCAATTGATGTTTTAGTGGTTTTCTGGTAAGTTTTTCCATAAAAAACTCAAAATAAAAGGTTCCACTTTAATATGAAACTTCAATACATGTAAATTTTTTTTTAATGTCAGCAAAGATACCAATTAGGTATTTTCCGAAGGAAAAACAATGAACTGATTGCGTGGGATTTTGTCCATTTTTGCCTTATTTTGCTAATATCTTCGTAAAAATTAATTTTTTTTTTTTGCATAAGTATACTTGAAAAATAGTTTGAATTTCTTAAAATCTATTTAATGACATAATAAAATGATGGTAATTATAATTTATTATGAAAATAACAGAAAAATAAAGTTTTGTTTCATGCATTTGGTAGATTATTTTCCCTTCAGTATTCAAAAAAGTTAAGTCATCTGACGATAAAGTAAAAATCTTTTTAATAATTAAATAACACAGAAGTTAAAAAATAATTAATACTTCATGATTTTCAGAAACTAATGTACAACTTATGGTAGCATCATTGCAATTTAGGTTTTAAAACTTTTTGTAATAGTTTTTTCATTAAGAAACAAAACAGACAACTTCTCAATTTGTCAAGAACCTCTGATGTATTTATTCTAAATCCATCAATGTCACAGAAGCTGGAACTTATTGACAGTTCATGATTTTTAAAAAAATGCACTGTTTATGGTATAATCATTGAAATTGATGTTTATTAAATCGTTGACGTAGGTTTTTCATCAAAAATAAAGCACAAAAAGTTTCGTTTAGACGATAAACTGTTTTCCTGCTTTTTCTCAATCAATGCCACAGCCTTTAAAAATTGTTTACACTTTATGATTTTTAACAAATAATGCACTACTTGCAATGGCATGTTGTAATTTATGTTTCATAGGTTTTTCGGGTTTTGTTTCCACGAAGGAACTCAGCAGACAAGATTTCACTTTGACGAGAACTCCGTGTCTATTTAGTTTAATCAGTAAATATCACGTTTTAACTAGTTAAAAAAATGCACCTCTTTTGATGGCATCATTTCAATTTATGTTTTAGATGTTTGTTTGGTACTTATATATGAACGATTTATTTTAGCCACTGGGGCCGAAAAGTACACAGACGCTATTTCAATTTTTCTCTCCGTCAACTCTACCTTGGTTCTTAAATCCTCTTCTATTACCATTTAATTAAAATTTTCCTGTTCCAATCTATTCTCATCCGTCTCTACACTCCTTCCCCCCTCCTTCTTTTATTTTTTTTCTAGTCCCTCAATTTTTTTCTAATTTATCTCTCTCTCTCTCTCTTTTCCCAGCTTATTCACTTCCTTCTCTAGGTTTCAAGCCCTTCCCTTTAGCCCTGTTCACTCTTTTTTCCATTTTTGCTCCCTTCCTTTCAACTCTTTCCTAAATACTCCTGAATCCCTGCTTGCATTGAGAGTCTGCTTCTCAAACCTTGCCATCCTTTCTTTGACCTTCTTTTATCTATCATATTTTCCCACTTAAAATTCTAATTTCCTTCATTAGCATTTCTTGTGCCCCCGCTCCCATTTCTTTTTCTCCCTTTCCCTCGTCTGGGTTTCTCATTCCTATTACCCCTATCTGCTCTATGGTCCCCTCTTCTTAGATATTTCTTTCTTGTTTAGTGCTGATATCGCATCTAGATCATTTTCACTGTGCATTCTCACTCTTAAACCAGTTACGTTATCCCAACTGAGTTTCTGTCCTGGCAGTCTACCTCTTCCCCTCTTTATTACCAAAGTGATTACATTTTTACCTTGTGCATGAAAAACTTTAAATCTTTATCTGAGTCATCAGCAAGTAACTCATTAAAATTTCTGCTTTCCTCTATCTTTGTGTTATCGTCCTGATTCGCCATTCAATTCGTTACTTGCTCCGTAGATGGCAACTATAAGCTATATACCCTTCGTGCGTGTGATTTAATTTTTTCTTGTAGAATTATTTTTTCTTAAAATTTACCTTTAATCTGCCTCTCTTGTTCGCTCTCCCTCTAGCTATCTCCCTTCCAACACCCTCTCCTGTGTTGTAAACCCCTTTTAGCATCAAACTGCCAGTTTTCAAAACTAACCTCACGTTCCTATTTTCCTGACTAATTACATTATTTTATATTATTGAACCTCACATATTTATTGAAAATACTTCTCTTTACCTTATGTGTGACCTACACTCACTAAACAATCCATTTATCTCTAAGCACTCTGCACGCACGTGCACACAACACGAACGCACATATTCCTATCTATTCTGGTACTTTTTTCATCAAGAAACGAAACACACAAGAGTGCAGGCTAACCTGAACCCCTTATCTATTTTTATAAAATCAATAAATATCCCAGTTATTGTAACTTTAGAAGCTTTTCTCGAGTTAAAATGTTCAGAAAATTATGTCAGTAAGGATAATTTAAAAAGTGTTGATAGTAATTAAAACATGGAAATTCCTAGAATACTATAAAAATGTGGTTTACAATATACTTAATGCTAGTTTTAATTTATAATGAATAGAAAGACCAAATGCAGTGATGGCCCAATAATCATGATTTGCAATTCGTTCATGCCCGAGTAATCGTGCTCTTTCGACCCAGTCTTCGTGCAGAGAATGAAATTATTTTTAAATTTATTTAGTAATTGGAAAGCAAATTAAACGATTTCTTTACCTTATTCTTGTTAAAAAAACACGTTTACGAGGCTATTTTTGAGTTTGTGTTGTATTGATGGATGCAAAATCGCTTACATTACCGTGAATAAACATACTGATTGGTTTTTTCTTTTCGGCGGATTTGCCGAACAGGCAACGTAGGCATAGGCCGGCAACTTTTTAGGGGCGGCAACATTTTGAACATCTTGAAATTTCGAATTAAAAATTTTAATCATAATTTGTTATCAATAATATTATTTGATAACAAGGGAAACCGCATATTAATCCTATCTTTTTCCATATTGCCCGCTACTGATGAACACTTAATTAATCGTTCTAAAAAACTATGAAGGGTGGGGTTGGAGGGTGAAAATTTCGCAAAAGCCTAGAGCGGCAAATTGTCTTAATCTGTTACTGTTTTTTCTATTTTGATTTCATATCAATAAATAAATTATTTATAACAAATAATTATTCAAATTAAATTTTGACAGCTTTGACGCAGTTGTCGTTCTGTGATGTAGGACAACAAGGCTTTCTTGATGTTCCAGTAATCGTGATAAGTATTTTTGGTACAAAAAAGATGCTAAATGAAGATTATACATGTTTTTTCAGAACAGAATTTATTTATTATCATTAGAAAATGATTTTTGTCAAAAACAATTATTGTTTTAAACCAGTGAACGCTAAAGCAAAAAGACATATATCCTAAACTGAGCCTTTAGCGATTTTCTTCTTTTCTCCAATAATCACGAGCGATTGCAGACACGATTTTTTTCAAACCATTTGCAATAATTTTAGATATAAATAAAGTGAATTTTGCGCGATCACTGTCACATGCTTCCTGAAAATTAATCATTATTGTGTTTCTATGTTTGAAATACTTATTCGGGACATTTATATCTAAAGTCGCACGATTACTGGAACATCTGCCTCATTTTTAAAACATTTTTAATGTACTTTTTCGTCGACAAACGCAAGAGGGAAGCGATTTCTTTGACGAAAACCGCTTACTCATTTAAAAATGTCAATAAATGTCACCGAAGTTAGATAGTATTTTCATCTGTCATGATTTTCAAAATCTCGAGCACTACGATCTCTCTAATGCACTTCTTGCAGTGGTATCATTGAAAATTATGCATATCAGTTCCTTTTGTAGCTATGTAGGTATTGGACTTTGCTTGGTATGTTTGACGCAGTCAGATTTCACTGATGAAGTTGGTACAAATGGGTCTCAAGTGAAAAATATACTTATTTTTAGGAAAATATTACTGACAGGCAAAGCAGTTTTCAAGAAAAAAGTTGTATAGATTACAGGGAGGTTCACTTTTTTGTTATTTTAGTTACAAATTATGTAACAGAAATTTTTCGAGAAATTTAAAAAGGCTGACTTTTGTAAGAAGACAAGATGTGAGTTTCTAAATTTTTAGTTTTTGTTTGTTACTGCTGTTACCAGCTATGTAACGGAAATTCTTGAAGGAATTGAAAAGAATAAATTTTCTTGATAGTGAAGCTGTTATATTCTGTTAGGTGTGGTTACAAATATAAAAAAAAAATTTCGCGGGGTTTTCGAAAAGTTTAGTTTTTTATTATTTTTGTCACATTTTATGTAACAGAAACTATTCCGGAAATCAAGATGAGCAACTTTTTTTTGGTAAAGGTGTTCTCGATGTTCAGTATGCATAGAGACTGCGACAGCACAGCCTATAAATTCCTTAGACTAGAAAGGATACGTACTTAGATTTAGGCTTACTTACAATTTTTCAAGAAATCAATTCTGCTGGCTTTGGCAAACATTTAGTCTTCTGTTATGTTTTTTACAAGCTATTTAAAAGAAACTCAACGAGAAATAAAAAAGAGTGACTTTTAAAATTAAAAAAAGGTTTTGTATTATTTGAATCTTGCCAACAAACTATCAAGAAAGAATTTCTGCTAGATTTCTCGATCTTTCAGCTTTTTGTTAATCATGTTGAAAGCTATGTGAAATATTGTCCACGAGAAATCGAGAAGATTGACTTTTGTTCTCAGAAAATGTGTTCAGTTATTCAGAGTGTCGTAACAAACTTTCCCGAAAGAAATGTGGCTAGGTTTTCTAAATGTCTAGTATTTGTGTTACTTTCGTTACAAATTATGTAATAGAAATTTTTGGACGAATCGAAAAGGGTGACTTTTTTGTCAGGAAATATGTTTTCTTTGTAATCGTTGGTAACAAAATTTTAAATAAGAAATATTTTCTGGGTTCCGCTACTTTAGAATTTTTTTTAAAGTTTTGTTATAAGGGGTGTAAGAGAATTTCTTAGAGGAATCGAAGTGGCTGACTTTTGTTGTCAGAGAAGGTGTCGTTATTTTAGTATCTTGCTGAGAAATTTCAACAAATGAATTTGTGTGGGTTTTTTGATTTTTCAGTTTTTTTTTACATTTCTTACAAATTATGTAACAGAAATTCTCGAAGGAATTGAAAGCCGTTACTTTTGTCATTAGGAAATATGTCTTACGTTAGTTTTGCTACCACGTGTAGAACGGAAGTTCTGAAAGAACTCAAAGGGGATGACTGTTGTTGTTAGAAAAGGTGTCGTAATCTTTTAATCTTCCAAAGAAATTTAAAAAAAGGAATTTTGGGGCGTTTCTCCTCGTTTCCGTTTCTTTTGTAATGGTTTAAGGGCCAAAAAAAAGTTTTACAAATTATAGCCCGTTTAAAATACTGCTCTTAATTCCATGAAGGCTTATGTGAGACTGAGAAGGACCACAACACAGAAGTATAGCTTATCTCGATATGTATTAAACAAAACTCAGTTAGTCGACAGTGCCTAATTCTGGGCATTTGAATCAGATCTTCATACTAAATTTTTATGTTGAAATACGCTTTTTGTTTTATAATTATGGAATATTGGTAACACTTCCACTCAAAAAGTGAATAGATAGTTTTGGAAAAACGGACTGTCGTCCTTAGTTCCTCAAGGCCGCTCGGGCTCGCAAATCCGAACTGCCACGCTAACCCCTAAAGGTGTGCGACCTAGCTTGTGCCCTTGTCTGCTATCGCTAATCGCTATCTATCCTACATTTGGCCATTCTGTCTACTATCGTCTAACACCGACGATGCGTCTTCATCGAAGCCTCATTGTGTCATATTGTCTGCTGAAGTTGATGTGTGTACGCATCCTTCGTCGTTATGGCCTGGTTAGTAGATTTTTTCTACGTCGTATCTTTCTCTTCCTTTAACTTTCGTTACTTTGTATAGGCCGAATTTTTTATTTTGATTTTTAAGGCCGATTCTGCTTTTGTTCTGGTAATCGCAACGAAGCTGCCTACTTGATATTCCGAGGCTTCCTTCCTTTTTTTATTGTAGTTCCGCGCATTTTCTTCCAGAAATTTTGCAATCTGTGCTTTTGCTTTTTTTTCGAAGTTTTCTCTCGTCTCATCAAATTCTTGTAGTAGCGCCTCCTGGATCATTTGTTGAAAGTACACGTTCTCCTTGTTTCTCATTGGGACTTCAATAAGCACTTCGAATTGAATCTGGCTGACGTGCTTATACCACTTCTGAGGTTCCTGCATTACAAGCATCGTGATGACTTCCTCTAGTGTTCGGTGAAATCTATCAACTTAGCCATTTCCTCTGAGAACTCCAGTGGTCGTTTTGATGTGCTCGATCTGTTCTTCTTTGCAGAAACCTTGAAACTCATTGGATGTGAAAGCTGTTCCCCTATCGGCAATGATTTTTTTGTGGGTTTCCAAACGACTGTTGAAGGATCTTAAACTTTTCTATGACTTCTTTGGTGGTAGTAGATTTTGTGGGAAAAATCAATACGTATTTCGTGAATCCATCTATGATTTTAAGGATGTGTTATTAAGCCTTCCTTGTTGATGGCATTGGGCCAACATGGTCCACGTGTAGCTTATCAAATGAAACTTCTCCTTTAGGAATATGGTGCAGAAATGCCGCCTCTTTACCACGTTCCTTCTGCCCTAGAATGCATAATACGTAATTTTCGACGTGAGTTTCGATTTTTCCTCTCGCTCTGTCGATGCAATATTTGCGGTCCAGCAACTCTTTTGTCTTCTTTCAGCAAAGTGATCCAATCCATGTGCCTGCTCGATTATTTCTCGTTGCATCTTTTTCGTAACAACAAGTAGTTTATCGTCATCTTTTTCTTTGTATAAAATTTCGACCTCGATTATGTAGTCTTCATAAGGGCCGGTTTGGAGGAGCTGCGTAATCAGCTTCACTATATCGTTAGATTGCTTTGCTAGTCGCAGTCGCTCTAACATTGGTTTTCGAATGATTAAAATAATCGGATTGCGGCTTAGGGCGTCAACATGACGCATTCGCGATCCTGAACTGTTTTCAATCGTGTAATTAAGTTCTTGTAATTCCATGGCCACCTGGCTACTCGCGGAATGAACTCTTTTTTCCATAGTCATTTTAAAAGCGGCGCAGACGGTCTCAATTTTGAAAGGTATTCCTAAGAGATAAATCCAAAGTTTTCGAAGAGCTAACACAACAGCTAAGACCTCTAACTGATAAATAGAGTACCTATGTTCTGCGTCGGAAGTTTTACGGCTGAGATATTGACACGGATGCCTCATTTGATCATCGTTACATTTCTACATCAGAATACCACCGTACCCGTCTATCGAGGCATCGGTATGAACCTCTGTCTCTAAAGCTGGATCGAATAAGCGCAATACAGGCGCTTCGCTCATTGCTTGCTTTAACATTTTGAACGCTTGCGCTGTTCGTCGTGAAAAAAGTATTTATTTGTATTTTTAATACATTCGCGGAACGAATTTGGCGAGCCACGTGACACTTTCTATATACTTCTTAAAATAGCTCGCAAGCCCTAGAAAGCTTTCTACCTTTTTTGCATTTTTCGGTTCGGGAAAATTAAGCATCGCGTAGACCTTTACTGAGGAAAGTTGAATCTTTCTACTTTCGACTATACGACCCAGAAAATCTATACGGGTTTTCAACAATTGACATTTCTTCCAATTTATATGCAATGCATAAGCGGCTGCTACATCCAAAACCCGCTCTAAGTTTCTTAATCTTACGACTTCGTCTTTCTCAAGCATAGTGATATCGTGTACGTAAATTACAATCATGTCTTCGCGAATGAGATCTTTAAAAATAAACATGATATACCGTTCGAAGAAGGCAGGTGCATTGCACAGTCCGAATGGTACTTTAAAAAATTCCACACAAATCTGTTCGTCTCTGGGTAATCATCGCGGATTAGCGCTAACTGGATTTTCGTCTTCTAATAAAATTTTAATTTCTACTGGAGTTTCTAAACAATCTGTCGGGCAATAATTTTCGACTAAAGATTTAACTTTTTCTTTCAAATTTTCCGCGAGGTGCCCATAATAATTTTCTTTATCGTTATCTTTAACCTGCATTTGCAATATAAAATTATTATCGTCTTTCGGCGTTATTATTACGCATATCTCACGTTCAGTTAACAGTATAGCTGCATCTTTTAATAATCGATTACAAATTATTATTATCTTCAAGGCATACCACGTTCTAATTGTTTTCTGGGTTTCGAAGCATGTTTTGGCGAGGCCGTCCAGTGACTTCTTTGAACACACTATTTGCTGCAGGTGCTCCTTTCCACTGAATTTGGTTAATATACCTCCCGTATCTCTGAGATTTATACCTAATGTATTTAGTGGTTGTTCAACTTGTTCTTCTCCTGGTGGCCCTGTCACATCTCGTCTATCATTTTCTGGAATGTTTCGTTGTTGATTGAGCCTTTACATCAATTCACCAACCATTATTTCCAGTTCGGCTATCCTCTGTGCATCAGGCATTTCGGGTTCGGATGAGATCACGGTGTCGCCTAACGTTGTTTCTCCTCCTTTGTCGTCACCTGTGAACATATATTTAAGATATATATAACCCTTATGTTTTAGATCTCTTGTGACGTGGTATTTAATGTCAATATGTTTTGAACCTTTATGATGCGTGGGGTTGTTGGCAATACTTATACAACCCGTGTTGTCTTCATAGGCAACAATGTCTTCTGTTATATTTATATTTATATTAGTTGATAGTGCCTTTGCCACATAGTTTCTTGGGCACCCTCAAAAAGTGCTATTTATTTAATTTCTGTGGATAAAGTCGAAATAGAATTCTGCCTCCTTGTGCTCCATGTTATAGTACTCGTACATTTTTAAAAAATTCTGAACAGATATCCGGTTGTAGTTTATCTATCAATTTTATTACTACCCCAGCCAGCATTAACATAGCTAATTAACATATTTTTATACTCACTTTCAATATAAGTAACATTCAATTCCAAAGTGCCTTTTACGTATCTAAACACTCTTTTTAAGCATTTCCACAATTCTTTCTTATTCCTACTTTGATATCGACTTAAGAAATGATTGGGAAACAAAGATCAAGTAATGTCAATCTGAATTCAAAGCATCAAAATCTTCTTTCAACGGTAAAGGTGTGTCTATGGATTTACAATCACTCATATAAAAGTTTTTTAACACGTTTCTCAAATACGAAGTTTGATTTAAAGATATTGTTTCTTCCCCCCTTTCTATCAAAATTCCTAGAAAAACTTTAATTTCGTTAATTTCAGTAATTTTAAAACAACTATGTAGATATTGTTTGAATTTGAACAGAGTTTCTTGATCGTACGTTAAAATGATAATGTCATCTACAAATAAAAGTAAATAGATGTTTTTGTTTACGTTTAATCCATATATATGCCTACTTAATTTACACACCTGGTTATTTTCTGCCTTAACACCTTCCGCAATCTGCATGTAAATTTCTTCTTTTAATACGACATTTAGGGAGGCAGCTTGTACATCCATGTGATAAATTAAAAGGTTAAACTGATTCTCAAATGCCAAACGAAAACGAAAAGTGGAATTTCTTGAAACTGCAGCGAAATTTTCGTTACAATCTACTGAATACTCTTGACTGAAACCCCGCGCGACTACCCTTGCCTTGCATTTTGTAGGAAATCCGAATTCATCATTTTTGAATATGAATAGCCACTTACAAGTTATTACATTTTTATTTAAGGGCGTTGATACAACGTTCCAAGGATTATTTATTTGAAGTGAACTGAGTTCTTTCTTAATAGCCAACTCCCACTGAATTCGATCATCCCTTTCTTTAATTTCTTAGAAATTTTTAGGAATTTTATCAATAACATTTTGTGTGCACGCTGCATATGAATAGATCTCGTTGTTTTTATTTTTCGCGTAAAAAGGGTAAGGAAGATTCTTAATTCTATCACGTCTTCTTAATTCAGTTTGTTTATTATTATTTTTCTTGTGATTGCACTTCATGTAAAAAAGATTTACTACTTTCTGGAATTTCTGGATGCTATGCCTTCGTATCACAGTTATCGCTGATGGTTATCTGATCTTGTGCAGAACAATTAGATCCTTGAGATAAACTTGGTCTTGAAACCTTAAAGTTTCTTTCATAAAAAATGACATCGCGCGATATTTGAAACTTTTTGGTTTCAATTTTCTATAGTTTATACCCATTTTTCTCATATCCGATAAGAACTCCTTTGACTGATTTAGTATCAATTTTACTAGTTTTTGTTTTTAATTGTATGTATACGGTTGAACCAAAGATTCTTAAATGATTAAACCTGGATTTTTATTATGCCACAGTTAATACGGAGTTTTGGAACTTTCAAAAGCTCCTGTAGGTGTTTTTATTAAATACGTTGCTGTTGATACAGCCATTTCCCAAAACTTTTAAACTGTTTATCCATCTGCGTTTCTAATTGCACGAGCTTTTTCAGTAATAGTTCGATTCATTCGTTCCGCTACTCCATTTCTCTGCGGTATGTAAGGTACTGTTAAATGGAACATTATTCCTTCTTTGAGCAAAAATCTTTGAAGTCATTTGACATATATTCTCGTCCATTATCACAGTAGAGATTAACAATTTTTAAATTGAAATGAGTTCCACTTTTTGCTACAAAATCTTAGAAAACACCAAAAACATCTTATTTAAGACTTAACAAATATGTAACTGTGAAGTGAGTGAACTTTTCAATGAAAGTTACAGAATAATTTTTATTATCAATATTGGGTGGTGTAATCGGCCTACAAACATCGGTATGAACGATAAATAAGGGTCTTGTATGATGGTTTTTGTCATTTGTAGGCTTCACGTCGTCAAGGTCATCAACATCTTCAAACAATTTTCGACTTTTTATTTGATCAAATTTAAAATTACTTATATAACAAAGGAGTTCGTGCCATCACTTGAAATTAGCAGACTTATTGACATTTATGTGACTTGTATTTACCACGTTTTTGTTGATACAGCATCCGGTGCATATAAGACGTTTTCCTAAAACTCCTGGCCTTCCAAGATTTGTAATTACTGGAATGTTTCTCCTGTTTGTCCTACGAGGGTTTTGAATGGCGATAAGAACATTTTACACGTAGTCAATATATCTTTTCTGTGTATAATATGTTTTGTTGATCCCGAATCCGGCAGGAATGATATCTGGTTAGTATTAGTCCTTATAGTCGGACGTGAGCGTCCTATTATTATTATTATTACACCATTAAGCCGTTTCCCTTTCGGGGTAGGCGTGACTCACTCGGTAGGGAGGGAAGCAGTGTGAGGAAGGGGTTATAAAATTTTTAGAATGATCTGGAATTCTCGCGTTACTTATTTAAATAACACGTTCACTTCGCAACACTGCTCCGACCCAGGTTGCTGATCAATCTCTCTAGCAATCACCCCAA
>JAAAKG020128885.1:0-14775 GCA_010014905.2 Druon quercuslanigerum | reverse complement strand
CTACATGTTGTAAGGGCTTTTGCGGCATATAAGTTGGTCAAAAAAATTATAACGACTAAAAGTCTTTAAAAAACCAACCGGCGGCAATCTGGAATTCCAGTGACAGTTACGCAATTCAAAAGCCCTCGAAACCCATTCAAAAGAAGTGAATGGTTTTTTGTTTCCTGGGTACCCAGCTCATTCTTTACCTTCTTAATCGATCCCTTCAACCTTTCAATTAATGAGTCGAGTAGACTTTTGTTTCAAATATTTTAATTTATCTATCCCCCAGTCTCCCGTTGTCGTGTTCTTTTCTCCCCCTAATTCCTTTCTCACTCTGCTGCGTTTACTGCCGCCTCCTTTTAGTATACCTATAACCGGGAAGTGCTCGGAACCTATCTCATTCCCCAACTTCATACTCCCTATCATGTGCCGTTTTAAACAAATTAAATTTGTTTAAACAATTAAAATTGATAAACAAATCTTATTAAATATTTCACTAAAGTAATATCAATAATTTGAAGGGGAAAAAATAAGTTTTCGAAAAAAAATATTTTACTAAATTCCATTTGCTTAAATAATTAAACATTAATGAACGAGCGGTAATAAATATTCCACTAGACCAATTTTCACGGAAACTTCAAGCCAAAACAGGCACCTGTTAAAATAAGAAACATTTGAAAAATTAAAATTAGGGAATTTATAATTTTTTTTAGGGATTTGTAATGAAATAGGGGGGTCGTTGCCCTCTACAAAAAAGAAGAATTCTTTAGTCACCCTCATGAGCATTTACAATTTGTATCAAGGAAATTTTTACATTTCATCGCATACTGCTACAATTTTTTTGATTGCAAATTTCATTAGAGCTGTATGCGACTTTTGCCTTTTTCGATGTTTTATACTATTTTACAACCATTAATAAATACAGAATTTTTTACATATTTGTACTGACGGCATAGTGCTGCCCCGATCATAGAGCCAGATGTCTTTCAGTACTGTTGACTTCTCAAGTTTCCACCTGCGATGCTTGTATTATCTCTGCTTTTTCCATGAAATAATTCAGAAGAAGCTTCTCCTACATCCATATTGTATTCCGTCTCTTCATTTCCGTACCAGGCGAGAGGTGAAGAACTTATTGGCATGTACAATTCCCAAGTACTGACTGTATTGTGCCTAATACATCACAGTTTATGTCAGTGCACAAGTATCGCGATGCTCATTTAAGCAGAACGCAGGTTCCCTTTAATCTCTATTCACTGTTAGCGTGGTCAAATTTGTCTTCTGTACAAATCTTAGGCAAAACGGCTCTTGAGGTACCTGTATGCACAAATTCTTCGCAAAACAAAAATTCCGTCGGTGACATTTTCATATAAACAGATTACATATTGCTTTCAGAACAGCTGCACGTTCAAACGAAAGACGTATTTCCTAGCCAAAAACATGGATTCTCAACATAACGCCTGCATTTCATTTGCAGGTAACACATTTATTTGCAACAGAAATATAAAAACTTTTAAGAAATACAGATTTTTCACTCAACAAAGGAACAACCGTTTAGTACAAAACTACAACGCTAGTATTTTCAAACAAAAAATATGCATTTTCAAAGAATAAATTCAATGTCAAGCTCAATTAGGTATTTCTTACGTACTAAGAGGGCATTTCGAATCCAGAACATCACTCTCTAAATCTGAATTAGTGAACATTTTAATAATTAAATTAGTAAATGTATGGTTCACTAAGAAAATATTAACATTTTGAGGGTTGACTTTCAAAATAGTATGTATTTTACTAATAAATTAGCAAAATTTATGCTAATATCAAATAGTAAACATGGCTCACTATTATTTACTAGCTTCCTCTTACGAATTCAGTAGTAAACTAGCGCGATTACTGACGAATTAGTGAACTGTAATGCTTTCGACCAATCAGAAGTTGAAGGTCTCCAAGTGTTGAATTGTGATAAATAAGTGTACGAAGGATTAAAGGACGCAGAAACTAGTTTTGGAACGCATAGGCAAGAAATCGACGATGTACAACCAAAGATTACCATTCCGAACTCAGATTTGCTTTGCGTACCCTAAGGATCGAATACTGAGAAATTTATTCACGAACTGCGAAAGGACCAAAAAGAGACCGGTTAGCCTTATATTATCTGCGTAAGCGGTCGCGGAATAGATTATTATTTTATTAAACGCGGTGATCGCATAGTTTAGATCCACAAAAACTTTCCATTACGTAATTACTAAACACTGCAAGAGCACAAACTACTAATTGATTAGTGAAATTTTTCTAATTGTTTCGTGGAATTTTACTAATTTCATAAGTAGATAATTTTTGCTAATCAATTTGTACGTTTTCTACTAATCTTTAGCAACCGATTTCTCTCTAATTGAATTAGTAAAATTTCACTATCAATAAGTAAAATTTCACTAATTCAGATTTAGAGAGCACTTTTCTACTAAAAATATAGAAATTTCCAACTGCAAATGGTCAATTGCCGTGAAAAAAATTCTTTTTTACTAAAGGAGTATCGTTCACCCAACACGTTCAATTTTACAATACAAAATATGCATTAAAACCGTCACATTTAAGACTTCATACTTTAACTGCAATTCATTCTTATTTTCAATGAGAAGGCTTTCAATTTAACGACAGAAAACGATTTTACAAGACTGTACTTCTTCGAGATCATCCTCAAATAAAGAACAATTTTATATAATACAATACAAATACAATTTTATATAAAAAGGATGATTTTTTTCCACAAAATAGAAAGATTTCCAACTACAAACATTATCGTCACGAGCAAGCAGCTTCACAAGAATATAGAAATATTCTTGGAACCTTCTTTTTGTTCATTATATGCATGTCCCGTGACCATTATGGTCCAAACACCAGAATAGTTATCTTTTCACATTATCACACTGATATCGTTTCTAACAGTAATACAACAATGCCAGATTTTGTCATGCCACTTATTTATCCTACCGCAGCATGTTACGTACTTTCATACGTCAAAATTTTCAATTCCGTCTGCATTGTTCTGTGCGATTGTTGATCTTCAAGGAATTTAAATTTTCATACATTTGTAAATTAGAATGTGATACAAATACGCACTTTTGTCAGAAAAGTAAGTTGAAAGAATCACGTACAGGAATTTCGAAAGGGCTCTAGAGCGTCTCTAAAGAAGTTTTCCTATCTCTGACCGGGATCTAGGTAGGAACATTATTTGGGGCCCAATCTAGAACGTAGCCCTGAGGCCATGAGTACCCTGTTGCATTTTGTAGTAGGGTTTTCGTGGGATCAGCACACCTACAACCAAATTAAAGTGAAAAGGCCCCTATACAGGACTCATTAGGGAACTGTCATACTAATGCTAGCCAGTAATTTGATCCATTAATCATCACACGATTACATACCGTCCGAATATAATTTATAATTTAAAAAATTGAAATTTCATTCAAACACTTTAGTTCATTTCAGCACCCACTTCTGCTACACTCTAACGATAAGCTACAAAAGTTTGTTAAAAAATAAATAATAATTGATTGCGAATATTTGGACTTTAAATAGTCATGGTGCTGCTTACAGTGATTACATATATTACGTTTTTAAACATTATATTACAAATACAATTTCTAACGTCACTGGGTATCGAACACCTACATCTGTACCTAAATCTATCGCACAGCAACGGGGCGTTTTAACTATTGCGCTAAACGTACGAGTTGAAACTTGGCGAAGAAGCCATTCCATAAGCTACATCTCAAAAAAGTTCAAACACCAACTTTTAAACTCTTTTTTTCTAACTAAATATTTATTTTTATACGGCGTTATGCAAATGTAATATATACGAACTGTGAAGAGGAATAACAATAACATTATTTTGAAATAAATAATTTTAATCCATTGAAATTGTTCTTAGAGTAATATTTCGTATTTTTCCGTTGCAGACTACTTTCCAACTTTTCACAATGACATACAATGTAATTTTTCATGAACATAAAAAGTTTTTAACGACGGAACTTGAAAATTTGATCGTTTTTTGGCAATATACAGATAGATTATACATCCACATACAGATAAATTTTCCATGCCTATACGAAGCATGAAATTGATCAGTAGAACCTCACAGAGCCGCCATCACTTTTTCCTACACTAGCTATTTTGATAGGGCTCCAACCTGTTTTCTCTACATCTGTACACGCATAAATGATGCAGGCTGCAGTAGGTTCTTCAATTTTCACGTACAAACACATGGCAATTGCCTCCGTTCACGTGCACAAATAGCGAAATGCAATGTATGAAAGGAAATTGTAGGTATGATGGAAAATGAGTCACAACGAGTAATTAGATGAACAAAGAGAATCTTTATTTATCGAACACACAAAGCGCTCGACACTCAAGCGCGGAGGCGCTGCTGTGCATATACACTCTCATCGTAGAGAAGCACACAGATTCACACACATTTACATACACTCCCAACACTCCCTCACTTTGAAACATGAAAGATTGTACATACATAAGTTCGCTCTTATAAGTGAATATACTTAGCTTTTATTTACATTTTAATTGACATATTATCACAAATTGATACAGTTTAAAACTTAAAGCTAAGTATCTTTTTATTTTTGGCACGTTAACTATGAACGTTTTAAACTAGTAAATTAACTTCAGAATAATAATTAAACTACGGGACTTTACTTTTTGGTCATTTGTTAGACAGAATTCGGTGGGTTTGTCGTTCATGTGTTAGAAAAGATAAAGGTTTAGTGAATATGTCAGTTAACTGAATATCGGTGGCAATCCATTCTACGTCAATTAATCCCTTTTCAACACATTCTTTAACGTAATGAGTTCGGATTTCGATCACATGTCTAAGAGCGCTACGCCCTTCAACCTGACTACTCGTAATTGCAGCGTTATTGTGTTAGAATATTTTCATTGGGTATAAACTAAAATTCGTAAATTCTATTATCGTTAAACAAAGAGCGACAAGTTCTTTACAATCTTCACTCATAGCTATGTATTTAGCTTCACAGGTAGACAACGCAACGTGACTCCGTTTTCTAGTTTTCCAACATATTATATCTTCAAATAACCTAATTAGATAACCGCAGCTAAACTCGCATCAGAAAACGCGTCAAGAGGTTTGTTTTTGTGACCTTTCCCACGATAGACTAATGACAAGTCTTTCGAGTGAACTAAATATTTTTAAAGTTTGTCTACCATTTTCCATTCATTTTTCGTCGGATTTAGTTGATGTCGGCTAATTACGTTCACAGCGTAAGAGATGTCGGGCCTAGTGGCATTGGCCAAAGAGAGTAATGAACCTACAATTTCACGGTACTTCGTCGGTTCTATTACTTCGTCACCGCATTGTTGGTATTCACGTTCAAGACGTCGTTTATTGCTAACTTGAGTAGTTACCATTGAAGAACGCTGAGGATGAGCAGCTTTATAAACAAATTTATTAAGCATTTTGTTTATAAATTTCGATTGATTCAGTTTCAGAGTTTTTTTTGTTTTTCTATCACGCAATATAGTTATGCCTAAATATTCTTTGAGCTCTCCTAAATCTTTCATTTCGAATTTTGACATTAATTTCTGTTTTATAATTATTAAAAAGCGTTCATTATTACCTACTAAAATTACGTCATCTACATAAAGCACAGCTAATATCAGTATTTCATTTTCTTGATAAATAAATAAACAAGGTTCATGAATCGTCGTTTTGAAACCTAGATTTTTCATAGCTTCTGTAAATAAATTATTCCAACTTTTCGGACTAGTTCTTGAACCATAGAGTGATTTATTCAATTTCCGAACGCCTTCTTTCTTTTCTTTTTTAGTACAAGCATATTATTCGGGTATTGCAGTATATACATTGTTAAATCAAATTTATTCGCGAATGCTAAAATTAGTCTAATCAAAGGTAATCGAGTTACTGGTGCGTAAGTTTCTCGTAAATCATAAAAATTCGTATCGTGAAAACCACGTGCTACTAAGCGAGCTTTCACTAAGTTGGAGTTATCGGTCGGTCTACTTCCGTTTTGTGCAAATTCCGGTATTTTAACTAAATCAAAAACTTTCTTATCGCGCATGGCTTTTATTTCGACATCGAATGCTTTTTTCCAAAGTTGTGAGTCTGAGCGACTCATTGCTTCTTTGTGAGACTTTGGATCTTACATTATGCTTGCGAGTAACGCATGATAATCATTGTTCATTGTATATAGGACAATCGGTTCATTCTTTCAGGGTCTTTCGGGCTTAACAACCGGTTCGTTCTTTCGAGGTCTTCCGGGTTTTCTTTTAGGAGGTGGTTCGGGACTTACTCTCTCAGTTTCTGATATCTCCCCCTCCGAACTATCTCCCTCAGTTACGATTATCTTTTCATCAGGTTCTAAACGACTTATATTCAGCTCTTTAAGTAAGCCTTTCGGCGCTATATATAAATCACCGTAAGTATATCTCTCGAGAAACCTAACTTCTCGCGCTTCAATCAATTTCATTGTTTCGGGGTCAAAAACAACATAGCCGCTGGCAACATATTCCACTAAAATTGTTTTGATTGCTCTGTCTTTGAGTTTTGAATCATTTATTTTAGCGTAAGACAAGCAACTAAAACGTTTTAACTGATTTACGTCGAATTTATGATTTGGGGAAAAAAGACTTAAGGGTGATTTCATATTTAATGTCTTATGCGGACTTTGATTATATATATATGAGTAGCTACACCTAATGCTAAGTCCCAAATGCTCAAAGGGAAACCTGAATCTATCAATAGTGCTCTAAATTTCTTGATTATCGTTTGATTAAATCGCTCAACAACGCCGTTGTGCTCTGGTATTCCCGGACTCACTGTTTGTAATTCAGCATCAAAATCTTTCAGTACTTTAACAGTCGCAGTACTCGTGAATTCGATTCCTTGATCCCAACTCATGTAGCTAATCTTGGCGTCTTTTCTCATTAGATTTCCCACAGACGTTATCAATTCACGCAATTTTTCAGGTACATCGCTTTTTTTTTAAGAGGATATGTCATGGCAAATCGAGAGTAACTATCAACAAAGGCAACAATAAATCGGTACTGTTTCGTATAGGTAACCGGAGTAATGTAACCCATTACATCTGTGTGAATTCTTAAAAGAGGCGCGTTTTCTTTATTACTGCTTTTCGTAAAAGACAATTTGTTCATTTTCGCTCGAAAACATACGTCACATTTGCGCAATCCTTCATCAAATTCGGAATCATTGAAATCTTGGATTTCAGGATACATCTTTTTATATTCTTCCATGTATTTTGAAGACATATGACCTAATCAAGAATGCCATAGCATTACTGTATTTAATCTCATTAATTTGTTTTCTTCAAGCGCAATAGAACTTTTAATATATAGATAAGCTGTATCGGGAGCATTTACAATTATTCTATCATTTATTGTGCAAAGTAATCTATTGTTTTCGTCATTCGTCTTTTTCGTTTCAAGGTTAGGCATTGGTTTACCTTTCGTAATATTGCCGCTGCGCGTCGCTATATTTACGTAGATTCTTTTATCAACGGTTTTATCGTTTACTTTATTGTCGGGGCAGTTTGAATTTAGGCTAATTTCCTAGAATGGTTTTCGGTACATTCCAGAAAGGAAAGTCTCTCTACTTATCGGATCATAAATATTTATGGGTTTGTTGTCTACATAAATACTTAATCCCTGATCAGCAAATTTTCGTAACGATAGTAAATTCTTTGATAAATCTTTTGCACAAATTATATTCGTGAGATTTATTTTCTTCCATTTTTTAAGGGTTAAATCGATATTACCGCGACCTTAAAATTTTAAATCAGCCTTTTTGTCTTTATTCGCGCAATTTATGACTCCGTTATTTACAACATCAAGATTCTTGAACATCAGTCATTTGTTTGCAATGTGATCTGACGCGCCTGAATCAGCAATGGGTATTGGGTATTTAAATTGGGTATTTTCATCATTATTATCGTTGTCGGAATATGATTCAGACTCGTCGCACTGTGTACAATCAGCGAGGTGACATTTAATCTTTTTCCGAAATTTTCATTTATCTTTAGCGCGGTGAGTCGCAGGCGCACGTCTGCCAGCGTTCTGGTATCCTCCTGAACCAGAACGGGGTATCTGCCCTGGTTGCGATGTATTCGGGTGACTCGTCTCGAATCTCGGTCGTTAGGGGTTCTGACTGTACTTCGACGACCCTGCTTCGGAATTGGGACGCTTCGTGACAAACTTGAGTCCGGGAACGTTGTTCCCCAGCGGACAATTTCTTTGCAAGTGTCCAGGCTTGTCACACTTGTAACAGATTTTGACGTTTGGGTCGAGACATTTGTCAGTGCTTTGGAACTTGTTGCCACAGTTGTGACGACGAGTTCGGGCTAGTCTTATTATTGTTCAACTTCGGTGCAAGCTGTAAAACAAGTTTTCTTAATTTCGTTAGGCTGAGAACGTTCGAATCCGAATCAGCCAGACAATCAGCAGTTACTACGGTCGGAACGGATTTTCGAACAGCATTGAAGAAGAGACTTTGTTTCTCTTCTTCGGAATATTTTTCACCTTTCAAATAGGCTTCGTATGTTCGTACGGTGTGATCGTATCTTGCGCAAAAGTCAAAACCGCTTTCTTTTTCTTTATTGAATCTAATATTTATCAAATTTCTTAACGCTATGTTTTTCGTTAAGCCTATTTCTTGGATTTTAATTCGTTTGATGTCGTCTAACAATTCGATTGAATTATTCAAATGTGACAATCTTTCGTTATATTCTTCATGAATATGATTAATTATGATATCTTTAATTTTAACGTCGGCATTGGTTAATTTGATAGTATCAGTATTACTTATTTCATTCGAATCAAGGGCATAGAACAACAGTTTTGCTTTTAGTTCTGTATGTAAGAAATTCTCAAAGGTTTCAAATATCATCTTTTGCGTTTGTACACATCGTCGTTGCATATTTGTTTCTGAGTGATTGAAGTCGATACTAATTGAATTTTTTCCGGGCAAAGCGCTATTAATTGTACAGTCAGTGTTAAGAGACTTTCCTAATTTATGTAAAACGGCATCTGAAATTCGATCTACAAGTGAGGATTTACTCACGTGTTTTTCCTTATTTTCATGTTCGGGGATTTCAAAGGTAACCTTATTTTTTAGCTGGTTAGAATCACGGAGAGTCGAGGTCCCGAAATCGAAACCACGCCGCAAGAGCAGGGTTTGATTCGGCGAGGCATCAGTTTGTCGGATTCCTCCATCCTCCGACTTAGCTGTTGCTACTGTTGGAAATCCTACAGAGTGCCGCTGCGGTGCTCTTCTGATCATCGCCGAGTCTGTTGAATAACTCTGCGGTGTCCTGTAAGAGCGTCGATTTTCTCAAAGCTCTTTGAAGGTGGTTGTTCTTGTGGCTGGGTGCGTTTTCTTAGCCACAGTCTTTCAAGTCCGTCTAATATGTTTTCAAACATGGCATCGAGTTAGCCAATCGATTTATCATCGATGACTCCAGGTTCAATTAGTTGCGTCTTTTCGTTGGTAAAGATCAGTCCAAAACCAACGTCGGTACCCATATGAACCATGAAGATTCATTCGAACGGGTGTCGTTCGTCAAATTTGCAGCGCTCCCTGAGCTTCTTTGTTATCAGAGTCATCTTTTGAGTTTTTATTGAATCTGAACATTTTATTTGCAGGAAATCGTCAAATCGTTTCGTTGCAATTGTTTATTTAAACAAATATTTCAAGTCGTCTTATTGATCGATTCGTAAATTAAAAAAAAAGCTTTTATGTCTCTTCGGCTTGCAGAACGAACAAGGCCGCTGCTACGCCGCTTATCAACATGTCGTCCGCGCGCGCGCGTCTCCTTCTTCTTCGCGCTCGACTTGTGCCGACCTGCGCGCCACGCCATGCTCAACAGCGCCAACGGCAACGTGCTCGCGCGCATCGGGCTTTTTGGCCATCTTTGCCGGCAACCAGTTGCCGCGCGTTTCCTTTGTTCGCGCGATTTCGCCGTATGACGCAATCGATGAATTTTCGATTCTTCGACCGGTTTCGTTTTTCGCATGCATTATATCAAGGCGCGAACACTCCCGAAGATCACTTTATTTTAATGACTTTCAGTACTTACCAAGAGTTGTATTTTTCGTAGACGAGGACCTGCCATTGCTCTCGTCGGCGGCCTTCTCCTGGCGACATTTCAGAAGCTTCATGTGTCAGAAATGTCGTGTGAGCTCCGCATCGCGTGTAAATAACTCGAGTTGTTTTTCGGTTCACTCACAGACACTTTCACTTTTTCGGGTTTTCACGCTAGTTCGTTGCGAGAGTTCGTTTTTCGTTTTCAAGTTCTTTTTCTTTTTCGTTCACTCAATTACTCATTCGCAGTGGAAGCGTGCTGATGCCCATCACCTGTAGGGATAACGGTAAATGAGTAACAACAAGGTGACTAGGTGGTAGCCGAGACTGACTGAGCGCTCGACGCTCAAGCGCGGCGGCGCTGCTGCGCATATACACTCTCATCGTAGAGAAGCACACAGATTCACACACATGTTCATACACTGCCAACAGAAATGCAACTGGGAAGATATCAAGTCTTGAGGCCTATTTCCGGTACTGTCTTCCTGATCACAGACGAAATTTCAAGGTAAGTTCTTCCCCAATTGTACAGTGTTTCCTTTGCATCAATTATAACATCAACCCCTACCGACAACTTGAGTAGCTTGTATCAGCTGTATTGTTTTTGTATTTTTATACAGGGGTCATTCAGAACCCAAGTATAACATGCGGGGGGGGGGGGGGGCACATTTTGATTTTTCTAATTAAAAAAAAAGGGACTTATATTTGGGGACAGGTTTCTGCATTTTTGACCCCTAAAAAAATAGTTGACATTTAAAAGGGACTATGTGTTCATTTTAAAAAAAAAACGTTCCGTTTCACAAAAAACACGAATTATAGACAAAATATTTAAATAATCAGCAAGAAACGAAGTTTACTTTTGAACTAAATTCTTCATTTTATACACAAAAAATGAAATTGTTAATACAACAAAGGATTTATGTACACAACAAGTTAACTTTCCAAAAGAAAATGGTTTAATCTTATCATCAGAAAAAATAAAATACTAAGAAAATGTATTTCCGGCTGCTCTTCATGGCTTCTTTATGACTACAATTCACGACACTGTAGCAACTTTCATTTTTAATTTCCGGAGAAAGAAAATCCGCGCACTTATAAACCAAGCCTAGCTCGCTTTCGCCTCCTTCGTTTCTCGATTCCGTCTCGTTCTCCGGGGCCTATACGCCTATTGGATAGCTATGACAGCGCCACCAATTTGGAACTATTGGAACTGAAGGCTTCGAGCCCAAAGGAAGGAATTGCAAAAATTTTTAGGATTCTAATGCCATCTTACGATTAGGAGGAAGGTTGCGGCAGGCTCCTATCAGTTTTGACGAGAAGCATCCCATAATTTTGCCACCGCATCATCTGAGTGAAATTATACCTGCACATACTCACATTAGATCCCTACACGGTGGTCTACAATTGACCTTGCATACGCTTAGGCAGCATTTCTGGATCTCAAGGGCGCGCCCTCTGGTTAAAGGCTTAATCAAGGATTGCTTCAACTAATGGGGAACTTACCTGATTTTAACATGACTCCTAATTACCCCTTCACGTATATAGGGGTAGATTATGCAGCGCTTCTAATGTACTTTTTCCTCCTGGAATTGAAATGTGCCTAAATTCCCGGCCTATTGCTCCACGTTCCGATGATCCAGAAGGCCTCGCTTATCTCTCATCTGGACATTTTTTAATTGGGGCTCCTTTGATAAGTATTCCCAAACCATCCACAGAATTCACTGCAGAGAACCGATTGACACGTTGGCAATTAGTACAAAAAATGTCTAAAATTTACTCGAGAAGATGGGGTATTGATTACGTACAATCGTTACAGAAACACTACAAGTGGTTCAATAAGACTCTATATCTCATGATTGATGAGAATGTTCTTATAAAACATGATTCGCTACCGCCATGTCGATGGTTATTGCGTAGCAGTTCTAAACGTTACAAAGCAAAGGACGATTTAGTACGAGCATTTCGAGTAAAAACTGACAGTTCTGAATATGACCGACCGATTACTGAAGTCTGTCTCTTACCTGTAAAATCGAAAGGGGAAAGCGAAATCGAAAGTTTAATATTGAGATATATTTAAGGAAACCGTGTAAAATACGCAATTCTTCTGTTTCTTAATTTATTTGCTTTGCTAATGTACTAATGGATCATGGCGGTCGGTATGTTTACGAAAAGCTTCGAAACTTATAGTTCAATGAATTTTGCTTTGTGAGTTTATCGGTGTGCCAAACAAAGTATGATACAAAGCGATTAAAAAAAGACAGTATGCGAGAATATGTAAACAGCGATGTATCGTTCTTTAGTCCCTTTTGAGCTTTTTGAAGGATGATCTTAAAAAATTGTTAAAAAGTTTAGTGTTTTTCATGATAGAGTCAAAGTTGAGTATAATTAAGCTAAGAATGCTTAATTTTCATTGACTTTGTATGAATCCGGCGCTGTAGTTTAAACATTTATAAAAAATATTCTACATTTCTACACACGTTTCACAACGAACACGTTTCGTAGAGTATATCCAAGCTCAAAATTATAAATATTTATTCGCTTTAAAACTATTTCCGTATTAGGATACTGAATGTAAAAAAATACTATCTATTGTACTCAAATTTTATTTCAGCGACTTTTTGTACGCGGCTCGCATAGAGCGAGAATATTTTATTGATAGATTAAAAACACACTCACAGACAAAGTTTATTCATTCAGTAGGCATCTATATTAAATTATATCAGCTAAATATTAGATCTTAGAGTAAAATAGACAGAGAGAGAAGCTTCGTCAGCCGTCTCCGCGCGATTCCCATGCGGAGTCCGCTATGTAAGGTCGCGCACTGCCACGGAACTTCAGCTGTTTGAGAGCTGGTAACCAGCACTGTTACCAGCAAATCCTACAGCAGGAAACCAGCCCTAGGTGCCTACAGCTGGTAACCAGTGGTAGGTTCTGGACCAAAACTTGTCACCAAACTTGTCACCGGAATTACCTAGCAATACAAAAATGGTACAGCAAATATTTTAAATAAACTTTTCAACAAAAAAATGCAATTCTCTTGGTTCTTTTCGTCTTGTATCGTATTCCGATCTTCTTGTATCGCATTTCTATTCACGATGGATATCGTGATCGAACTTCTTTCAACGACTTGCCCTGTGAGAGATCTCATGTAGCCACAAAATATACCACTTCCGGGAGTGGTTATATACACACAGTGGCGTCAATAAACTCCACAACATCGCAGAAAATGAGCGAAATATTTCTTGCGCCAGGTGGCGTATTTACCATATTCACACACAACACGCTTCCAGTAGCAACCATCAAACAAGCTACTACTAGTGATGGTGAACAGCCACACTTAGCATCTTCCTCAGGAGAGCAAGAAAAACATTAGCGACAAGGATGGGAATACTCACTAAGGAAACCGTGATGGACGATACTGGACAAGTGCACCCAACAATTCTACACACGCATACACGCGTTTCCCATAGAAACCATCACACAGGCCGCAACTAGTAATGGTGGACCACCATACATGTATCTTCCTCTGAAGAGGAAGAAAACACGCTTCCAGTAGCAACCATCAAACAAGCTACTACTAGTGATGGTGAACAGCCACACTTAGCATCTTCCTCGGGAGAGGAAGAAAAACATTAGCAACAAGGATGGGAATACTCACTAAGGAAACCGTAACGGACGATGCTAGACAATCGCGCCCGATCACACGAAGGCACACGCGCACGCACTCATTCGAAACAAATAAATATGCTGGGCTCGCATCTGTTTTGAACACTTTGGCGAAGGAGTGTGGCGTTCGTCACTATCATAGGGCGGAAGGGACATTAGACCTGTCCTGCACCTGGGGCAAAATGCCTAAAAATCAGAAGCTGATGGTCAGGGACTGGACTGAAAAAAGCGTCCGGACTTTTAAACCCTACTGCAAAGTCAACAGCAGCGAAATATTGAAACTCTCAATTCGATTTGAGGAACTTCAAACTTTGGAAAATGAAGATATTACTGACAACTCTGCGAAGAAAGAAAAAATTCCACCCATCATCCTGGACCATACAATAGAGGATTTTGCGATACTTATGAACACCATGCAGGAAGTAACCACTGGAGAGATAAGTGTTAAAAAGAACACAAAATCAACCAAAACTACAATCTACCTAGAGTGCATAGAGGACCATCAACGTATTAAGGACCTTCTAGTTAAAAATGAAATCTCATTCCACACATATTCAACAAGGGGAGAAATACGGACTGGGACACTTTGCCACAGAAAACGTGAAACATAGCCTCGAAGAGCAAGGACTGCACATTGAAGATGTCGTGAGCATGAAGCAAAAATCTGAAGAAACAGCATGGCGAAATCCACTTTACCTCGTAACCCTCCATAAGGATGAAAAACCGCAAAATGACTTTAAAATAAAGGCAGCTTGTTTTATGAAGATTAGATAGGAACACTTCAGAAATACAAAAATGGTCACCCAATGTCGTCGCTGCCAAAGATTCGGCCATGGCACACAGCACTGCTATGCCAAACCTAGGTGTGTGAAGTGCCTTAAAGAACACCTTCAGACTGCCCAAACATCAGAGACAAGGATAAGCCAAAATGCGTTAACTGCAAAGGAGACCATCCAGCCAATTTCACGGGATGTGAAACATACAAAATA
>JAAAKG020128874.1:0-14776 GCA_010014905.2 Druon quercuslanigerum | reverse complement strand
TCGATTTGTAAAACATCGATAATCGAAAGCAAAACATCGATGTTTTCGATGTTACGATATCGATGTCCCATCACTAGTGCAGGCACAAAAAACGCAGATTTATTTTAGGAACACTCGTGGTGAGGTCCATTATTCCGATTTTGGGTAAAAATGTGACGCGATTCATCCCGATTTCATGCGATAGAACTCGGTGGGGTCAAAAGATCATCCCGATTTAGGTATAAATCGGTGGAGTATGAATTCCGATATTGACACGGAGTCGTTACTAAGGAAGCGAGTTGGTCGCGGTAGAGCTCTCCGTTTAACCGAGTTCGTAAGAACTCTGAAACGAACGACACGCGCTACGAGTTGGGTCGACGCCTCTTTTTCACACACGCCATCCATTCTCTCCCTCTCTCTCTCTCTCTCTCTCTCTCTCTTCGTTCCCCGCTTTCCTCTATCTTTCAGTCAATTTGATTTTCATACTTTCGCACGACAAGATTCGTGTTAGGCCTGCTTGACCTGATCAAATGTGTGATGACGGAACACTTGATAAGGCTTGGAGAAGGGAAAGGGGTGAAATTCATCTTGATAACTGTACTATCTCGAGACTGTGCGACTCATTTCTCTTCTAAACTATTATAAAAGAAATAAAAATAACTGGATTTGCTGAGAATGTTTCGATATGAATCCCATCAGTAGGTTTTAACATGACAAAATTACGTAAACCGATAAAAAAATTTAAGATGTTTTTTACTTCAGGGATCCTATATATTTGACATATAAAAGCATATGTAATGCGTGATTCCACGCACAAATATGATTGAAGCAGAAGGGTGAATTAACATAAGAGTCATTCATGATTCAAAATAAGTTTAAACTAGTAATATTATAATTATAAACATATGTGTATCGAATTAACATATCATTGTAGTCGAAGGTTTATCAAGGAATCCTACAAATTATAAATACACATGTTTTCACACAATCAAACAAGTAAAGGTTTTGTTTATATTTGTATCACAGGTACACAGCTTCTTGGAATTTTGGAATCAATAATCATTTCTATTTAGCAAGCCGAAGAATAATGGACTACTGAATACATTCTTGTGCATAGTTCTTCCCAAGAAAAGTCTGAAATTAAAGAGAAAGTTTTAAGAAACGAATTATTGTGACATCTTCATTTTTTATGTGAAATTGTAAAAATGGTGAGTCTGTTTTCCCTATGAGTTAAGTATATTTAATAGAGAAATCATGAACGATTTTATTAAATTACCGGTTTCAAGATATTTTAATAAAAATAAAGTACAAAATTTAAGCTGAAGCCCAGTAGAAAATTTACGATTATCGAGATATAGAGCCTATCTTGGGGCCACCAGTTCCAATGGTAAACCAGTATTGGTGGTCAATACAGTATTGTCCACCAAAACGGGTCCAATATTTGTGGCCCTACTTGAACCGCTGCCATAAAATTTCATGCGAATACAACAAAAAATCCCGGCTTTTGTGACAGTGTCCATGCATAGAGACAAGCGATTGTCAGAATCACTCTTTCTCTCTCTAGCATCAAGTTCACGACGTTCGATGTGTTCAAAAATGCAAAACCTAATAAGCTTGCTCTTTACCAATTGATTATTTCAATTAAGATAGTAAAATAAATTACACTTTCAGTAATTGGATCCAACTGGGCAGGTGCCCAGATCACATAATTTTTCATATTTCTTTCTTCAGCTACTAAGTTTATGCAAATCATAAGGACTTGGGTTTTAATGGAAATTTTTAGATTTTCGTAGGTATGTGATGTGAAAATATCCCTAATATACCTGGAGACAAATTCATTTCTCCATTGGGGTGGTTTCCTGGGCAGTTTTGAACATCATCTTCGAGAGAATTAAGTTCATAAAAAAATCATAGGGATAAACCACTTTGAGGAATGCAAAATTTTCTCCATTTTCTGATTTTCCGATCTAAGAATTTTTGTAAAAAAGTGCACGCGTATAGCTGTACAAATGTCATCTGGGTACGTAAGCAGTCGGATAAAATATACTGACAGAGCAATTCATTTTATTTTATTAATTTAATTAGGCACTTGCTTAAAGTTTGACCTTGCCGAGTGGACTTAAATTTCGCTTTTTTGTACAACTTGAATTTTGTGAACTTGGCGCTTCAGTACATCGTACTTTTTTCTAAGGAGGGGAAGTGAGGGGAGGGACAGTTAATGGAGAAGGGGAGTAAAAGCTTATGTCGGCGAAATTTCAACGTTTTAACTAAATTAAAATTAAAAAAATTTGTACCTTCTTATACATTCTTTATACGTAATTTAAAAAAATCAAACAAATTTTTGTTGCTAAATTAAGAAACATTTTCTTTCAAGATTTTTTTAAGAAATAAATTAACGTTTTAATAAGCCAAGAAACCCTTTCTTTAAAGAGCTCGGCTCTACTTTCACTTACTTTTTCTTTATTGTTGAAAAAATTTTATTATTTGGAACATTATTGGGATTATTTTGGATACCAGAGATATGTATAGAGCGTTTCTGGGGTACTTTAATGTCCCAAATAGGATATTAAAATTGTTATGTATCCTATTTGGGACATTTTTACATTCCAGGAACGTCCCATAGATATCCTGGATATCCCAATTTCCACATTGAGGGATAACCGATGGATTATCCCTGGGATATCCCAAGGACAACATTGTAGATAAGTTGTATTGGATGGGATATCCCGGTATGTCCTATTGCAAATGCACTATAATAATTAAGTGATTAAAAAGGTAGTTTTAACACGACATAGAAGGAGAAGAGAGCGTTCTAGGTGCCGAGAAACTATATAAGTCATGAGTTATTCTGTGACGGGACTATTTCAAAAGCCAGCGAGATGTTGCGCTTCGCAAGACCATCTGTAACGAGCAGCTCGATTACATGCCCTTGATACCGTCAGAGACAAAAAGATATTCACGATGACCATTCCAAAAAGTTATGAGTTATATAAGTCATGAGTTATTCTGTGGCGGGACTATTTCAAAAGCCAGCGAGATGTTGCGCTTTGCAAGACCATCAGTAACGTGCATCTCGATTACATGACCTTCATAACGTCAGGGACAAAAAGGTATTTACGGTGACCATTCCAAAAAGTTAGATCAACATAAAGTCGATAGTAAGGCATTAAATATTTGGATGAAAAGGGACAGTGTTTGTTTTCTGCACAGGGCTATCAGAACCAGAAATTACCTCAAACACAGTGTGACATTGAGACGTGAGTTACCGGTGCCGATTATATAGACATACCAACGCATCCATTGATGACATTATTAATGTCTGTCACGTAATGGCTCAGAGTGAGAGAGTACACGCACATACATAATTATGTCCATTTATCTAAACGATAACCGCATATTATACTGGGACATAACTATACAGACGTAAATGTTTACAATAGCCAAGTGATCTGACATTTTGATGTGAGAAAAAAAATGTGGAAAAGTGTCTATTCTCGACATTGCTTGTAAATTCAACAGAAACTTGCAGACTGTATATACTACCAAAATGCATCAGTATAGCGAGCTAAAGCATAAGTAGTTATAAACATCGCTTTACAATATTAGTATCTTAAACTCCTCAGAAGCTTTACAAAATCCGTTGTCAATTTGTGCATACTACTTATATAAGTCACTTGCTTGAATTACGAAAATGCGTCCATAAGTGAAAATACATAGCCATATGGGCCCTTTGAAAACTATAGCATATTCAGCCCTATAATAATAATAAACTTAACAAAAGCTACCCAATTACAACCTCAGGCATGTCTCGAAATAAACAGGGCAAAAAAACTGGCGAGAACCTGGCCTGTTCGTGGTGCATAGTTTTGGATAAAAGTACCTCAAATGTGTGCACAAGTAATTGAGCAGGTGATATCGGCATATACACAATCCGCTGACCTCAATGCCTTCCTTCATAAGGGAGGTTGTCATATATTTCCAAAGAAACCAGGCCACTGAAATCTATTGGTTTATTTGACCGATATCTGTCTTCCACCTATATACAACTGCTTGACTAAATCATCATTATCATTTTTAAAGAAGAGCAAAAGTTGTCACAACCCTTCGTGTTACAAAGATTTTATTAGCGCCAGAAAAAAAATGTTTAAAGATTCTATCAAATTTGAAAAATTAAAAAAGTTGTGACATCTGCATACAAGAAAATGAACCAAAGGCTTGTTCACTGTTGAGTTGAGGCTCGGTCGATCTACATACTCTTGATTTCCTATATCGCAACTTCAAGAGGAACAAGTCCGCGGGATTAAGAAGAGTTAGCCGAGGTATACGAGTTGCTAAGAGTCCACAGGGGTCCAGCCGAGTTCTACTCGAGTTGATGGGAGTGAGAGTGTGTTTTGAATTTGAAAGAATGGGGTTTTAGCGTTACTATATATCCCGCCAAAGATCAATGCTACTACTCCAAAGCACAAGTCACCACGAGTCTTTAGAGTCGCTAGGGTTCGACCGAGTCGCACAGAATATTCGAACACTCAAATCTCAACTTCAGAGAGAACCGCCGTTTGAAATCAACCCCTGTTTTTCAATATCAGTTCATAATTTAGTCTTCCAATCCGCTTTCAAATGTCAAAAATAAGGCAAAACTCTGTTTTTATTTATTTATTAAGACGTTATGACACTGGCTCCCAGGAGAACCGCGTACATCGCACCTATGGTGTAAAAGTCTTTCCGACCCACTGTTTTCTTAAATTTCGTTTACTCTGTTAGGTTGGCACTACCCCTATCGAAGGTTATTTTTGGGAATTCGTAAGGCATTTGTCCACGGTCTCATTCGTTCCTCGGCGTTTGTTCGATTACTGATCTTCGTCGTCGTTCGGCAATATAGTGACTGTTTTCGTTCTTATGTCAGTTTTTAAAACAAGCAAACCTCTTGCTTACGACTGAGGAACGTCAGCGTCGCGCTGCTGAGGTTCAATTAGCAGCAGAGGAACGGACTCGTCGATTGCGGAAAAAACGTATTGAACTTTTAGTTTTTGAGTTATGTGATGATTAATAGGGAATAATCAGGGCCGCCGCATACGAGCGTGGACCAAAATAAATTTCGGTTAATTTTTTGTTTGTTTATAAACCCATATAAGTACGGACACTTAGTTTTGGGACACCCTGATTAGTTAAAAAAGTATCAGCTGAAACCACTTTTTACAACCGTGAGATGTGTGATCTCAGTCTGCAACGGATGTAATATAACAAGCCGGCAAAAGTGCCGTGCCCATGGATGATCGCATTCTGCGTCTTCAGCACAAATGTCTTAGCATTTTTTCACACACAGAGATACTTTTCATTCCATTATCCAGTAAAAGGTGGGAACCTCGTAGTGCACCGATGATCAGGACAACTATCTTACCAGAATATTCTCAACGTTATTGTCGCCTGATGCCGAAAATTCGATAGCGAACATTGTTGGTTTCTCGAAATCTAAGTGAACTATGTCAGACCTTGAGTTTATTTTAAGCGGGGAACGCTAATTACAGTCAATTTCAGTCAATAATTGTAAATGTGAAAATTTATCAACTATCAAAATATTTATCGAAATCTATTCCACTGCTTATATGACATTTGGTTGTATATTGGGGGCAAAGCTAATTCATGTCAATTCAGATGTTTGCTCAAATCTTGAAAAGGATCTTATCAACGTCATATTCAATTTCAGTAAGTTTTAGTTAAAAGTTTTAAAGAAGAAAATGGATATATTATCAAAATAGAAACTTAAATATTTTCCACAACTGATGTGACTCTTAGGTGTATTTTAAGGTGGATGGCTAACTAATTTCAGTACAGATTTTTGCACAACTCTTGATAAAGGTCTGCTTAGCGTCGTTTTCAACTTCAGTAAATTTCAGTTCAAAATTGTGAAAGAGAAAATCGATGTAGTATTGTAATAGTGATCGAAATCAATTCCATTGCTAATATACTTGGGTATATTTGCAGGGATAAGGCTCACTAATTTTATTCCAGATTTATCCACAGATCTTAAAAAAGGTCTATTCAACGTTATCTTTAATTTCTGTAAATTTTAGTTAAAATTGTAAAGAGAAAAACGTATGTATTTTATCAAAATAGCAACTAATATATTTTCCACAGCTAATATGACTCTTGGATGTTTTTTGAGCGGGACGGGTAATTAATTTAAATTCAGAATTCGCCAAAGCTCTTGAGAAAGATCTTTTTAACGTCATATTCAATTTTTTTAAATTTTAGGTAATAATTGTATAGGAGAAAATACATGTAGTATCAAAATAGATATTGGAATCTATTCCACAGCTGATATAAAACTTGGGTGTATTTCCAAGGGGAAGGACAATCATTTTCAACATAGATTTTTACACAGATCTTCAGAAAGGTGTTTTCAACGTGATATTTAATTTCAGTAAATTTCCATTTAAAACTGTAAAGAATAAAACCGTTTCAGTATCAAATAGTGACCGAAATCTATTCCGCGGCTGAAATAACTCATCTGTTTATTTTTAGGGCAAAAGTTATTAAATTTGAATCCAGATTTTTCCGCAGATTTTGAGAAAGATCTGTTTATAGTCCTATTTGATTTATGTAAATTTCAGTTAAAAATTGTAAAAAAGAAAATCGATGCAGTATCTAAATACTGATCGAAATCTATTCCACTGCTGATATGGCTCTTTGACGTATTTTGAGGGAAAGGTTAATTGACTTAAGCACAGATTTCTTTAAATCTTGAGATAGGTCTAGTCAACGTCATATACATTTTCTGTAAATTTTAGTTAACAATTTTAAAGAAGAAAATGGATGTATTATCAAAATAGCAACTTAAATATTTTCGACAGCTGATACGACTCTTGGGTGTATTTTGAGGGCAATGGCTAATTAATTTCTGTTCAGATTCTTGCAACGATCATGAGAAAAGTGCATTTAAGGTCATAATTTTGAGAAAGGTGTCTTCAACGTGCTATTTAATTTAAGCAAATTTCGGGTAACATTTTAAAGGAGAAACCGCTTCAGTATCAAAATAGTGACCGAAATCTATTCCGCTGCTGATATGACTTACGCGTTTATTCTTAGGGCGAAAGGTTAATTAATTTGAATACAAATTTGTCCGCAGATTTTGAGAAAGATCTATTAATGGTCGTATTGGATTTATGTAAGTTTAAGTTAAAAATTGTAAACAAGAAGATCGAAGTAGTATCAAAATAGTGATCGAAAACTCTTTCCAAGCTGATATGATACTTGGGTATATTCTAAGCGAGAAGGCTAACTAATTTTAAACCAGATTTATCCACAGATCTTGAGAAAGGTCTACTCAACGTCATATTTGATTTCAGTAAATTTTATTTAAAAATATCAAATGAGAAAATTATGCAGTATCAAAATATTTATTGAAATCTATTTCACAGCTCTTATGACCCTTGAGTGTATTTTGAGGGTGAAGGATAATTAATTCCAATCCATCTTTTGCAAAGATTTTGCGGACGGTCCAATCGACGTCATATTCAATTTCAATAACTTTTAGTTGAAAATTATAAAGAAGAAAATGGATGCATTACCAAAATTGTAACTGAAATATTTTTCACAGCTGATGTGAATCTTCGCTGAATTTTGAGGTGAATAGCTAATTAAATTTAATTCAGATTTTTTCACAGATCGTGAGAAAAGTGTATTCGAGGACGTATTTATTTTCAGTACATTTCAGCAAATCCATAGTTTTTATGACTATTGGCTTATTTTGAGGGTGAGGAATAATTAATTTTAATCCAGATTTTTGCAAAGATCTTGAGTAAAAACGGTTAAACTTCATATTTTATTTAAGTAAACTGCAGTTCTAAATTGAAAAGAAGAAAATCGATGTGTCATCAAAATAGTGATCGAACTCTATTTCGGTGCTGATATGACTCTTAGATATATTTTGAGGGGCCAGGCTATCTAAGTTCCATCCACATTTTTGCAAATATCTAGAGACAATGATGGCCCATTGACTCGCACACGTGCGGTGTGTCTCGCACGCCGCGCAATCACCTGAGCAGACGTATGCGCAGGATATTGCGACGCATATTGCTCGCACGTGCGAATTTCACACGCATGATGGTGACATGCGAGCTGTAAAGTTTAGGCAATGCAAGTTGCGTTGATTCAAGGAACTACGGTGTCCATAAAACCACAAAAGCATCAAAACCGGCAAACACTTTACTTAAACTATATTCCCGAATTAATAGTATTAAAAAATAACACCATTACTTCGTGACTATATTACAATAAAACGAAGAAGTGAAACAGAGTATGAGCTCTAAAACACAGGCTGACGGGTGCTGAACTTTTTATTTCAACTTTAAACTATGGACATCATTATTAAGTTGATCAAAATTCAATTAAAGACTAAGGATGTGTTACGTCCAGAACGTAAGGATTCTACGATTTTATTTTTTACTCCATAATTTTAGGTTTTATTTTTCATTTTGTAAATTCTAAATCTTCCCTTTCAATCTTCTGAACTTTTACATGCAATTCATTTCTATTGTATACTTTTATGCTAGAAACGTGCTTTAACCTAACTTTCCTGGCAACTATTTCTTTTATATTTATAGTTTCAGCATCTGTCTACGAGATTGCCAGTTTTAAATCTTAAGGTTTATTATGCTTTTCTTTTCTTATCCTTTGAGTCGCTACGTTTATTTCGCTTAATTATTTTATTGAAAGTCAGGTAGCCCATCACTATGTCTTCGTATTATGGAATTTTCCGCAAGGATTCTTTTGGGCCTTCATCTAGCTTCCCCGATCCACCCCCACTGACAAGGGGTCTGCCCTAGCTATCCTGCCTTCGAGTACCATCTAACTGCGATCCAAAATCAGATATTACTTGTCTTCAGTAGAGGTAACAAGTTACGCTTCGAAAATTATAACCCGAAATTTGTAATGTACATCATGTTTATCATAATAAATATATTGCTGTTTGTCTACCTCATCTTACAAGTTTTTACTGTGTTTAACCTGCTTCTGCCTGCATATAATTTTAATCAGGTTCAAAGAAGACCGCGTCAAACTAGGATTGGTGCACAAAAAAGGATGTATTAATGTATTCAAAAAATAAGTACTCAAAGTTAGCAAAATTCGATTAAACATTAAAGATGCATTTCTGGAAATACTTCAACAAGTTTCTAAACAGTAATTTTAAACTTTATGCAATTAAAATTAAAAATTTCAGTGATAAAAAAAAATTACGTCAAAGTTATAATTTTACTTACGACATTTAAGAAACCAATCATTAAACGACATTTTTTTGTTGGTGGTAATTTTCCAGCTAAACAAAAGTAAGAAAAAAATATTTCAATTTAACAATATATCTAGGATTAAATTAGACAATTATTATGGGATTAATAATTAATTATCAGCAGCATCGGCGTCATACGCAGTCGTGCGTAAGCACGCCGTGATGGCGATATGAGAAGCATTACGCAAGCACTCTACATACCCATGACAACATTGCGACAGGTGATGGCAGAATTCGTGCGTTATATCTCGCACAATGTGCCTCGCACGCATGCGAGTACTGTGCATCGCAAGATTGTTATCTGGAATTTGATTTCAGCAAATTTCAGTTCAAAATTGTAAAGAAGAAAATCTATGAAGTATTAAAATAGTAATCGAAATCCATTCCACTGCTGACATGAAACTTGAGTGCATTTTAGGGGGGAAGAAAAATTAATTTCAATTCAGATTTTTTTACAGATTTTGAGAAAGATATTTTCAACGTAGCATTTAATTACAAGAAATTTTCGTTCAAAATAGTACAGAATAAAACTGCTTCAGTACCAAAATAGTGGTCGAAATCTACTCTGTTGTTGCCCTGCTTGAAATGGCATTTGTTCTATCTGGATTTTTATTCGGCTGTATACGAAATATTTTTGGTCTCCAGTAAAGCACTATGCGGTTTTAATCAGATTGTATAAGGATACTTATACGGTATTTGTGTCCGGTTTTAAATCTGGCTCTATACGGAACGAGGTGTATGTATACAATTTTCTCTACCTGCATTTTAATCCAGTTATATACGAAATACCTTTGGTCTTCAGTATAACCCTATACGATTTTCATCGGATTCTATCCGGATACTTATACGGTTTTGTATCCGAATTTGAATAAGGTTCTATATGGAAGTTATTTGGTTTATACATTTTTTTCCATCTGGCTTTTTATCCGCTTGTATATGCGAAATATTTTCCGTGTAAAATAGTCCTAAACGAGTCTTTTATATCTGGAGGTGAGGTCTTATACTCAGCAAGGAAAATACATTTTGATGAAAACTTATGCAACCAACTAGAAGTTACTCTAAAGTGACGCAAAGTCAGGAAAAAGCAGCAATTGAATTGAAATGTGGTGAAATTGGAGGTGAGTGAATTGTGGAAGTATATAGAAGGGTTTGGATGAAAAAGATTGTTTGAGGGATTGTGAAGCTCAAAAGGGGATGAGGATATTTTTGAGGATTAGGACAGATTTGTGTGAAAGTTGAGGTTGGCTTGGATTGAGATTTGTGACAGGGTGAGAGGACTGGGTTGATTGGCTTAGTAGTTTTGTTTTTGTTTTTTGTTGTTAAAAAAGTAAAAACGGTGAAATGCTCATGCACTAATCACATTCGAACTTTGTTTGAAATTGGATTTATGGATAACAAACAGTGTAACATCGAGAAAAAATCAGATTTAGAGCAGGAAGTGTTTAATACCCAGAAAGACTACAAGAAAACTATAGAAAAGGGGAGATTAAGAGCAAAAAGCGTAGGATCGATTAAGGCTTTTATGAAAAAGAAGAGAGGAGAGAGGGGAAGCAGTGAAAAGAAGGACGATTTAGGTTCTAACTTAAGATATCCAAAAATGTTTAAATCGCATCCGGAAAAGCAGAGTTTGGTAGAGAAGTGTAAGAATAGCAAGGGGGCTGAAGGAAATGGAGATGAAATCGAAAAACAGAGGAAAGAGAAAATACTGAAAGAAATTCGCGAAGTCATGATAGAAGTAATTGGTATTTATAAAGAAAGGCAGAAAAAAGGGAGAGGAATTAAGGAAAGCAATTAGGCGGGAAATGTCTGAACTTAGGGAAGAAATTAAAAAATGGGAAGAAGTTAGGGAACAGTTCGAAAAGACGATGCAGCCATTGGAGCAAAAACTAGAGAAGCAGAAGGATAATAATAAAAAGCTCGAGAAGATGCAACGTAGGATAAGGAAAATAGAAAGCTGGAACCGGGATTTATGTGGGGCAATAGTGGGAATACGAAGAAGGAAAGACTGAGAAAAATAGAACAAAGAATAGAAAAAAGAGAGGGAAGAAAGAAAAAGAAACGTCGTGATAAAGGGCATACTATTAAAGGGGAAGAAGATGCAGGAAGGAGTGTAGGAAGTATTTAAAAGGATTGATTCAAGAGTAGAGGTAGCGAAAGTGCAAAGTATAGGAAGAGAAGAACAAAGAGGAGAGAGAATGGTACTAGTGAAATTAAAGAAATGGGAACATAAGAGGAAAGTAATGGCAAAGAAGAGGATTTTATATGGAAGCTTGGAGAGAATAGAGAATGATTTGACATGAGTAGAAAGGAGGATGCAATATAAGTTAAGAAAAATGGCGGAAGAGGAAAGAAAAAAGGGAAGAAGAACATAGGTTAAATATGCGAGGATACAAATAGACGGAGATTGGTGGGATTGAGGGATGGAAGGAAAATAGGACAGGAAGGGATGGAAGGTAGGAAAATAAGCTATAGTAAGAGGCAAAAAGGGACAAAAACGGATGTAGGGAAGAATGGAGGATATGTTACTGGAATATAGCAGGATTGGAGAGAAAGGATAGTGAATTTATGAGAAATTTACACAATGGCATGTTGCAGTAATGATGGAGACGTGGCTAGATAAATAAGGGTGGGAGAGAGTGTGGGAAATATTACCTAGGGGCTACAAATGGCAAGTTTAAAATGCAAAGGAAGAATAAAAAGGGCAGAGCAATGGGAGGAATGGTGATGGGAGTAAGAAATGAATGCATAACAGAAAAAGACTAGACAGAGACGAAAGCACAGAAAGAAGGATTAATATAAGAAGAGGTAAAGATGAGAGGAGAGAAGTGGAAGATAGTGGGGGTTTATGAGAACCGAGATATGCGGAAGAAAGCAGAGGAGTTAAAAAAAATGATGGAAGAAAGGGAATGGTGAAAAGAGGGAGATATAAAATCAAAAGAGAAAGTGCTGAATGTGGAGAGAAAGAAGTTGTTAAAGAACTTGGAGGCGTTGAAATGTTTTATCTTAAACGGAAATATAGAGAAATATGCATGGGATAGGTATATATATATATATATATGGTCGTGTAGAGAAAGGGAACGGTAATTGATTATGTGATAGTGGATGATGAGATAAGGAGTTAGGTCAAGAAATCGGAGGTGTGTGATTATATAAATTCGGATCACTTTCCCTTAATAGAGATGGAAAAAATGATAGGAGAAGTGAAAAGAGAATTAGAGTGCACAAACACAATGAAGTCAGTAAAAAGAAGAATAGTTTGAGGAAGAGGCGGAGAGAGCTAGAACGAAAGAAGAGTTATATAGAAGGTAGTAAATAGAGAATGAAGAAGATGAAAAAGAGTAAACCAAGATATTGAAATGGTAGAATGGAAAAATTATTTTTCGCATTTGCTAGGAGGAGTAGAGATAAAGTTATGAAGGGAGGAAAATATGTTAGAGAAACAGATGAGGAAGAGGACATAACAACGGAAGAAATAGTCCAAGTGTTAGGAATAGTAATAGATAGAAAGGCATCTGATATAGATGAGATTCCAAATGATGTATGGAAATATGGAGGGACAGAGCTGGAGGAATGGGCATGGATAATGTATAATCGAGTATGGAGAGGGGAAGGGTCACCAGAGTTATGGAAAGAAGGAGTAGTGATACCAATAGTGAAAAAAGGCAAAGAAGAGGAGGTTAAAGGTTATAGGGGTGTGACGTTGATGACAACACTCTATAAAGTATATGTAACTGTTTTACCGGAGAGATTAAGGAAAGAAGTTGAGGGCGATGGACAAAATGCATGTTCTAAACTATATAGTAAATAAGAGGATTAAAAGGGGAAAAGCGGCAGTGATAGCAATGTTTGTGGACTTAAGGACAGTACTGAGGCGAAACAGAAAAATTATGGAATAAAAGATACAGGAAGATGGCAAGAGAATGTGGTTAAGATTTTAGGGGAGGATGGATTAGGAGAAGATTGGGTAAAGGAGTTGGAGGGTAATAGGGGAGAAAATGAGGGTGAATGAAAGAATGAATATGAAAAAATTGTAAATTGGATGACAAAAAAAGTGAAAGAATAAGCAAACGGAAGTCGCCTAAATTAGAAGCGTAAAGATTGTAAGTAGTGGATATGTAATAGCATAGCTTGCACTTGCACTCTCGCTTTCGACCGCTCGCTCTCTGAATCGTATGCTAAAGAGTCCTAAACTTACATAAGGAACTAGATATAAGACTTTATATACATAGTTGTAGATACTTGTAAATGTCAAGGTTGAGATTTTTGGTTTGTTTAATATGTAAGCGGAAATATTGTAAGAAATGGAACTCACTAAAACTCTTAGGGGACACATTATGAATAAAGAAGAACTTTTTTTCAAACGAACAGTATAACAGTATAACAGTATATCTATATTGTCTTTTTTGTAACACTGTTAAATTTAATATTGGATCCTTTGACTTCATCCAAGCTCCATATTTCCTACCTCATGGATTGAATATCTATAACATTAGAAGCATAATGAATAATTTTGGATCAATTTAAAATAAACACATTTGTAAAGAGATCGCCATATATTTCATTTGAATTTGACGTCTTACAGTTTTCCCGAATCGAAATATAAGTTCTCTTTTTATCCTCATAAATTCTCTAGCCTCGGAGACCTTTCGAGAATCTGATGAGGATTAACTCAATATAATTCAAAAACAATTTAAGTACTGAAAATTTGCAAAAAATTTTATTTGTGCATGTTTGGAAGTTTTAAAACCGTCTTAATCAAATACTTATTAGATTCTGGTAGATTCTTTATTCAGTCCTTATGCTTATTTTAATGTGCATGCGTTGTAGAGCGCGCTTTTTTTGAAATAGCAAAAATTTGAATACAAATATTCTTAATAAATAATCATTATTAAATGTACACAAATTTTACATCCATTCATATTTTTACTTGTTTTTAATGCAGAATAAAACTGCAATGTGATTTGATTAAATAAAAGAAATGTTTAGTAGATGATAAAATTCCTATATTCAATAAACTCTCAATAATAATTTTAATCTTCGGTCGCTGAGTGGAAAGTTCGATTGATCTGATATATTTGTATGTTCAGTAATGAATATTTATGAAATAAATCTTATTTGAACTTTTTTCTATTTCAAAGAATACCCAAATCTTTATTTTAAATTTATAAAGAAAAGTTCTGGTGCTATAATAAAAATTAAATAATTTTATTCCAGTATTTTTTATCGACATCAAATAAATACTATAAGTCATACATGTGATGCAGTTTAACTGAAAACTTAATTAAAGTCACCGTAAGCAAGAATCCGCCGAATTTATTCTGTCGGATTTAGATTTGCTCGAGTCGTACGAAATGTCTTTATGCTAGGGAATCCATGAAACGTTTTTTGATTCTGAATATATAATTTTAGATTAATTAAAATAATGTTTAATATCCTAACAAAGATATCTTAATATATTGATATTTCATAAGTTTACGTATTTTGGGTGAATTTAGACACGGTCTATATTTT
>JAAAKG020128863.1:3710-14777 GCA_010014905.2 Druon quercuslanigerum | reverse complement strand
GGTTGGGTGTTCCGGCGTGGGGGGGGGGGGGGGGGGGGTGGGAACGGCGGAGAAAAAGTAAATTTTTTAGTTCAAAATACGACGCTGGCTGAACTTGTGGACCGATTTGAATGTTTTTTTTTAAAAGCTGATAAAATTTCAAAAAAAGTTGTCGAGCCTGATTTTTAAATTGGTTTGTTAATTTTATTATAAATAAATAAATATGACGAAAAAAATGACCATTTTTTTATTTGACGTTCCGGTGCTCGTCAATAATAGGAAAATTGTTGTAATCGCCGAAGTTTCACAGATTTACATTATTTAAAGATATTTAATCATGATACAATTAACAAAAAAAATTATAAACAAATTGATTTAAAAAAATTTTTTGACTATAATTTTCAATAATTTAATGTTTTTTTTTAAGTTATATTAAAAGAAACTTGAATGAAAACAATATTTTAATAACAAAAAATGTTTCTTAAGACTTTTCTTGTTAATATTATAAAGAGATTTTATAAACAAATTCATTATTGAGGCATTTGTCGTCAGAATAATTCGTTTTTTTCGATGTCAATTTTTTCAAATTAGGAATCTCATGATAGTTTCAGAAAATTAATAATTTATTGATGAATTTTTAAACAAATTTACTAAACAAATGCATTATTCGAGCACTCATCGACAAAAAAATTCGTTTTTCTTTAATGCCAGTCCTTAAAATTGGGAATTTAATGACAATTTTAGCAACATTCATGAATATTTGATAAATTTTATTTTTTAATAATATTAATAAACAAATGCATTTTTCAGGCAATTGTCGACGTAAAAACGCGTTTTTTTCAAAGTCAGTCCTTTTAATTCCAGAAATTTTTACGTCAAAATATGCCCGAATAATGCATTTTTTAATTGAATTTGTTAATTTTTTCATTAAAAAAAAAATTAAATTAACTAAGTATGAATGTTACTGAAATTATCGTAAACTTTCCACTGAAAAGGAATGATTTGGAAAAAACATGTTTTTCAGTCGACAAATGTCTAAATAATGGATTTGTTTATAAACATGGTAAAAAATCATGAAATTTATGAACAAACTATAAATTTTTCTGAAATTATCATAATATTCCTAATTTAAAAAAATTGTTATCAAAAAAATTAATGTTTCTGACGACAAATGCCTGAATAATGCATTTGTTAACTAAATTTGTTTATAATATTACCAAAAAGAGTCTTAAGAGAAATTGTTTTAATTAAAATATTGCTTCCATTCAAATTTCTTGCAATATAACTTTAAAAAAGTTAAATTATTGACTATTATAGAAAAAACATTTTGAACAAGTAATTTGTTCATAAAATTTTTTTGTTTATTGTATCATGATGGAATAACTGTATATAATGTTAATCTACGAAACGTTGGCGACCAAACAATTTCCCTATTATTGACGAGCACCGGAAACGTCAAATAAAAAAATGGTCATTTTTTTCGTCATATTTATTTATTTATAATAAAATTAAAAAACCAAGTTAAAAATCAGACTTGACAACTTTTATTGAAATTTTATCAGCTTTAAAAAAAACATCCAAATCGGTCCACAAGTTCAGCCAGAATCGTATTTAAAACCAGAAAATGTACTTTTTCTCCACTGAGCCCCCCCCCCCCACACACACCTAAAAATAATAGCCCAAAAATTCTATCAGAACATAGGGATTCGTTTGTAAACAAATTCGTTATTTTGGTATAAAATTAATTTTTTGTTTAAAATTAATACTTTGTTTAATATTAATCATTTGTTTAAAATTCATATTTATTGCATAAAAATCCAAGTGGGTCTAAATTAATCTGATTTGATTGAGGATTTTGTTAAAAATTTTATAGTGTTTATTTAGATTATACTATTTAACTGAATAGTTTAATTTAAATGAAAATTATGACATTCTTAACAAAATGTTAATATAGAACAAAATTGTATAATAATAAAAATTGAACTATTTTTATAATAATTTAACTTTTTCGTACAAAATTAATTTTTTGCTTAAAAAATTCATATTTTCGTCTTGAAAAATGAAAATTGAACCGATTCGTAGACAATTCACACTTTTGGCTTTGAAAATCAACAAATTTTTTTATATTCCTGTTTTTTGGTAAAAAATTATTTTTCTTGCTTGAAAAATCCTCTTTTGGTTGTAAATTGAACTGTTTGTTAAAAATTCATATTTTTTCAGATTCGCCTCCTTGGTTAAATGTTGAAATATTTAGTTGAAAATTTATACTTTTTTTCTGGAGTATTAATTTTTCCATCTATATATAGAAACATTTTAGTTTATGGATAAAAATATTTTTGTATTGGAAAATTGATTTCTATAGCAGCAAAATCATGTTTTTTTTATTGATAGAGAAGAACATTTAAATAATTTGCAATTTCAAAAATATTGAAAGATTTTAAGATTACACTTTTTTGTAAACATTTCCCGTAAAATTTTATATGGTTTAAGTTTAATTTTAAAAGAATTATTTTAAGTTTTAAAAATTTTAAAATGTGTGGAAAAAAATATGAAATACTAAAAAATTTTTTAAAATATTTTTCAGGGTTTAGAGCAACTTTATGTAAACTCAATTTTGTGAGGCTTCAATAGAATGAAAAAAATATTATCAAGATTTACGGGGAAATTTTTTATAATTTTTTTCTTAATTAATTCTAAGAGAAAATTGACGAAGATCACAAAAATCTGTAAGATTTCAAGAAAATGGAAAAAAATCTTTAGGTTCCTAGGAAAGACTACGATGATTCTTTTATTTAAAAATTTAATTTTAAGAGAATATTAGAGAAGGTTTTAAAACATTTCAAAGGTTTTCTAAAATTGTTAAAGAAGAGTCTGAAAGATTTTAGGACCATTTTTTTTAATTTTGTAGAATTAACAAAAAATCATAAAATATTTAGAATGATATTTTTTAATATTATTATTTAATTTTGAAGTCTTAAAAAAAAACAGTTTTCTTAAGATTTATTTTGTCAAATTTTTTGTTTGAAAAAACGAACTTCAAAAGAAAATTTCAAAATATTTGCCTAAATTTCGAAAAACAGTAGTAAATTTTAATGCTTAATGTTTCAATTTTGTAAATTAAAAAATAAAAAAATCAATTTAATTTGAAAAAAATCAAAAGACTAAATTTGCAATTTCAAAAATTTTGAAAGATTTCGAGATTAGACTTTTTTGTAAAGATTTCCGGTAAAATTTTATATGGTTTAAGTTTAATTTTAAAAGAATTATTTTAAGTTTTGAAAATTTCAAAATGTGTGGTTCCTAGGAAAGACTAAGATAATTTTTTAATTTGAAAATTTAATTTCAAGAGAATATCAGAGAAGGTTTTAAAACATTTCAAAGGTTTTCTAAAATTGTTAAAGAAAAATCTGAAAGATTTTGAAACAATTTTTTTAATTTTGTAGAATTAAAAAAAATCATAAAATATTCAGAATGACATTATTAAACACTAATATTTAATTTTGAAGCATTAAAAAAAACAGTTTTCTTAAGATTCATGGGAAAATTTTGTCTAATTTTTTGTTTGAAAAAGCGAACTTTAAAAGAAAATTTCAAAATATTAGCTTAAATTTCGAAAAAAGTAGTAAATTTTAATGCTAAATGTTTCAATTTTGTAAGATTAAAAAATAAAAAAATCGATTACATTTGAAAAAAATCAAAAGATTAAATTTGCCATTTCAAAAATTTTGAAAGATTTCGAGATTACACTTTTTTGTAAAGATTTTCGGTAAAATTTTATATGGTTTAAGTTTAATTTTAAAAGAATTACTTTAAGTTTTGAAAATTTCAAAATGTGTGGTTCCTAGGAAAGACTAAGATAATTTTTTAATTTGAAAATTTAATTTCAAGAGAATATTAGAGAAGGTTTTAAAACATTTCAAAGGTTTTTTAAAATTTTTAAAGAAAAATCTGAAAGATTTTGAAACAATTTTTTTAACTTTGTAGAATTAAAAAAAATCCTAAAATATTCAGAATGACATTATTAAACACTAATATTTAATTTTGAAGCACTAAAAAAAACAGTTTTCTTAAGATTCATGGGAAAATTTTGTCTAATTTTTTGTTTGAAAAAGCGAACTTTAAAAGAAAATTTCAAAATATTTGCTTAAATTTCAAAAAACAGTAGTAAATTTTAATGCTTAATGTTTCAATTTTGTAAGATTAAAAAATAAAAAAATCGATTACATTTGAAAAAAATTAAAAGTTTAAATTTGCCATTTCAAAAATTTTTAAAGATTTTGAGATTACACTTTTTTGTAAACACTTCCCGTAAAATTTTATATGGTTTAAGTTTAATTGAAAAAAAATTATTTTAAGTTTTAAAAATTTCAAAATGTGTGGAAAAAATATGAAATACTGAAAAAATTCTTATTTATATTTTCCAGGATTTAGAGAAATTTTATGTAAACTCAATTTTGTAGGGCTTCAATAGAATGAAAAAATATCATCAAGATTCATAGGGAAATTTGTTATGGTTGAGCCGGAATCGTCTTTTGAACCAAAAAATGTACTTTTTATCCACTGTGGAGGGGGGGGGGAAGTATCCTAAAACTGATAAATTTTACTGACAACCCCTACGATTTCATATAAACAATAAAGTGAAGAAAAGAGGATAGAATGAAAAGAAAAAAAAAAGCTTCTGCAATACCTGGTTTCCTGCACGCACCAACAACGATCAATTTATCGATCGTATCTTATTGGCTACCCAATGGGTACCGTTATCGACAACAAAAGGTAATTTGGGGATTCGTCGTGCCGGTGCGGTGTTGGCCGATGGACCACGAGTTTAGGGGTCTATATAAACCTGTGTTAGTGTTGGTGTATATTTGTATAGCTATATACTATATAGGTAAAATACAAATGCTTGCTTACCTGGATGTACCTGAACGACAAATCAGGTGTATGTACCTGGACTTTTCGCACTTCAAATTTATTTACCACTTTACTGTAGATTAAAACTTTCTAAATTGTAGCTTAAATTTTCATCGACAAATTTGATAAAATAGGAATTTTTTTCAATCCCCCCCCCCCTTACAGATTTAATTAATTATATTTGAAATTCGCAAATTTGCATTTTAGGTGCATACTATTAACTTAATAATACATATAGATATTAATAAATATAGAAAAAGTAATAATAAATAAATATTTGAATGTTAATAAATTATACGAACTTGATTCTTTGTTTGTCGAAATTTTTATTTCTTTAATAATAAAATTTTTTAATTGATCCGAATGAATGAAAAATCTAGAAAAATAAAATTCCCGATTTGGAGAATTCCTGAATAATAAAAGGCCCGAAAGTTTATAATATTATCCAATTGGAAAATTCCCGAACAATAAAGTTTCCGACAGAAAGTTGCCGAATTATAAGATATCCCAGTTGGCAAATTCCCGAATTTAAACAATGCAATTTTTTATTAATATGTTTTATTTATTATAATTACGATCATAAAATTTTATTTAAAAAAATTATTTCTTGAATTTGAAATAACAATAATTTTAAATCAAATATTTCTCGGTGAAGCATTTTTTTAATGTGCATAGTATTTGAAAAATTACAAAAAGCGTTCACAAAAAGCACATTAGAAATGCTTCACGCAGAAATATTTGATTTAAAATTATTGTTATTCAAATTATTGTTATTTTATAATTAGGAAATTTTCTGTCGGAAATTTTATTATTCAAGCATTTTCTAATTCGTTAATATTATAATGGACTCACTGAAAAATCCCGAAAAATAACATTCCTGACGCTCTAAAATTCCCGAATTCAAAAATTCCACAATAATATAATTCGCGAATAATAAAATTACCGAAAACTAAAAATACCGAATTTTGAAAATCCTGAATAATAAAATGCCCGAAAGTTTATAATATTATCCAATTGGAAAATTCCCGAATTTAAACAATTACAATTTTTTTTAAAATATGTTTTATTTATTACAAATACGATAATGAAAATTTTTTCAAAATTATTTTTAATGTTTAAAATTTCGAAAATTATTTCTTGAATTTAAATATTAATTATTAAAAAAAAATTCTGGGTGAAGCATTTGTGTAATGTGCATAGTATTTGAAAAAATAAAAAAAGGACATTACAAAAATGCGTCACGCGAGAATATTTTATTTAGAATTGTTGTTATTTTAAATTCAAACAATAATTTAAAAAATTTCAAACATTAAAAATAATGTTAAATAATAAAATTTTATTATTGCATTTCTAATCAATAAAATATATATATTATAATCAATCAATTTTCTGTCGGAAATTTTATTATCCGGAAATTTTTCAATTCGGTGATATTATTAACTGTCGGAAATTTTATTATATATTCAAGCATTTCTGAATTCGGTAATATTATAACGGATCGACTGAAAAATCACAAAAAATAAAATTCCCACCTCTGTAAAATTCCCGAATTCGAAAATTCCACAATAATAAAATTCTCGAATAACAAAATTGCCGAAAAATAAATATACCAAATTGGAAAATTCCTCAATAATAAAATTCTTGAAAGTTTAAAATATTATCCAATTTAAAAATTCCCGAATAATAAAATTTTCGATTGAAAATTGCCGAATTTAAGCAATTACAATTTTTGATTATTATGTTTTATTTATTATAAATGCGATAATAAAATTTATTTTATAAACATTATTTGTAATGTTTAAAATTTCGAAAATTATTTCTTGAATTTAAAATAAGAATAATTTTAAATAAAATATTTCTGAGTGAAGCATTTCTTAATGTAGATAGTATTTCAAAAAATACAAAAAGCGTGCACAAAAAGCACATTAAAAAAATGCGTTACGCGGAAATATTTTATTTAAAATGATTTTTATTTTAAATTAAAAAAATAATTTAAAAAAATAAAATTTTATTATTGTACTTGTAATCAATAAAACATATTAAGTTGTGCATTTGTTTAAACGCGGAAATTTTTTAATTCGGTAATATTTTTAACTGCCGGGAATATTATTAGTTAAGCTTTTTTCAATTCGGTAATATTATTATGGACCAACTGAAAAATCCCGAAATATAAAATTCCTGTCACTGTAAAATTCCCGAATTCGAAAATTCCAGAATAATAAAATTCTTGAATAACAAAATTGCCGAAAAATAAAGATACCGAATTGAAAAATTCCTGAATAATAAAATTCCCGAATTATTTATTAAATACCCGAATTAAAAAATTCTTGAATAATAAAATGCCAGAAAGTTTATAATATTATCCAAATGGAAAATTCCCGAATTTAAACAATACAATTTTTTAATAATATGTTTTATTTATTATAAATGCGATGATAAAATTTTATTTTTGAAATTGTGTCTTGAATTTAAAATAACAATAATTTTAAATAAAATATTTCTGGGGTAAAGCATTTTTTACTGTAAATAGTATTTCAAAAAATACATAAAGCGTTCACAGAAAGCACATTAAAAAAATGCGTCACGCAGAAAAATTTTATTTAAAATTATTGCTATTAAACCATAATTTTCGAAATTCTAAACTTTAAACAAAAATTTTTTAAATAAAGTTTTATTATTGTATTTGTAATCATCAAAACATTTTAAGACAAAATTATATTTGTTTAAATGCCGGCTTTTTCCTATTTGGATATTTTATAATTAGGCAAATTTCTGTCGGGAATTTTATTATTCGAAAATTTTTCAATTCGGTAATATTTTTAACTGCTGCGAATTTTATTATTCAAGCATTTTCCAATTCCACTGTTAAATTCCCGAATTTGAAAATTTCAAAATAATATGTGCATATTTTAATGTTTAAAATTTCGAAAATGATTTCTTGAATTTAAAATAAGAATAATTTAAAAAATAATAATTCTGGGTGAAGCATATTTTAATGTGAATAGTATTTGAAAAAATACAAAATTGTATTTGTTTCAATGCGGGAATGTTAAAATTCCGACATTTTATAATTTGGAAATTTTCTGTTGGTATTTTTATTATTCGGGAATTTTTTGATTCGTTAATATTTTTAACTGCTAGGAATTTTATTATTCAAGCATTTTCCAATTCCCGATACTGTAAAATTCTCGAATTCGAAAATTCCACATTAATAAAATTTCCGGATATTAAAATTTTCCAAAAATAAAATTAAACAAAATTAAAAATAACAAATTGGAAAATTTCCGAATAATAAAAAAATAAAATTTCCGAAATGGAAAATTTCCGAATAATAAAATTCACGACAGTTTATAAATTCCGGAATAATATTATTCCCGAGATAAATTTTCCGAATTTAAACAATTACACTTTTTTACCAATATGCTTGATTGATTACAAATACAATAATAAAATTTCATTTTTTAAAATTATTTTTAATGTTTAAAATTCCGAAAATTTTTGTTTGAATTTAAAATAACAATTATTTTAAATGAAATATTTCTTATTGTTGTATTTTTTAATGTGCTTTTTTTAACGCTTTTTGTATTTTTTCAAATACTAAGCACATTTAAAAAATTCGTCACACTGAAATATTTTACTTTAAAACATTCTTATTTTAAATGCAAACAATATTTTTCGAAATTTTAAACATAAGAAATAATTTTAAAAAATAATTATTCTTAACTGTATGTGTAATCAATAAAACATATTTATCAAAATTGTAATACTTTAAATTCGGGAAGTTTCCAATTCGGATATTTTATAATTTAAAAATTTTCTGTCGGGAATATTCCAATTTGGTAATTTTATTAACTGTAAATTAAATTATTCGGGCATTTTCCAATTCGAGAATTTTACAGCGTCGGGAATTTTAATTTTCGGGATTTTTCATTTGTCCCAAAATAATTTGCGAATATATTTTTATTAACTCAAATTTTCTGAAAAATTTAGAATCAAAATTATTTGAACGATTCACTGAAAATAATCTTTGATGCTTTTTATGTCATAAACTGATTAATTACTTATTAGCTAATTAATTTTTTTACGATAATTAATAACATAAAAATTAAATTGTATAAAAAAATTTTATAATGAAAATTTATTTATATTTAGAATACTCCTCTTATAGTCACATAGATTTTTTAATTGATCAAAATAATTATTTAATGATTTAAATTTTATCAAGCCTTTAATTAATTTTACATACAGATTTAAATTTAATTTTGTTCGATTGAGTAACATAAATTTGTACAATAAAAGTTTATTTATTACTGTAATACCTATAGTTCAGTTTATAATTCTAATTTTTTCAAAAATATAAAGAAGAAATTATTTTAATGTATCAATAAAAATAAATGTTCGTTGTTTTTTCTGTTGTAAACTGATTAATTAATTATGAACTGATTAATTTTGTTCAAAATATCAAACTTCACTAAAATCTAAAATGATATAAAAAAAATAAAATTTTCGAATGATATCTCGCTCTTTAATATTATTCATCGTAATCGTAAATTCTGCGTAACATGTCTTCATTCAATATACTATTTCAGATTTTAATTAAATGGACCTTTGCCAGATAAAAATTTTCAACAAAAAAATAGTAATTCGAAAATTAACACAATCACTATGCTTAAAGATACCATAAATAGTAAAATTTATATTGTATACAGAGAAGGTTAGTACCATTTAAAAAATTATTAAATCATGGATTTTGTAGTAAAATTATTTATAAAAAAACAATTGTGCCTCATTATTAGGATAAAATAAGATAGGCATATGGCGGAGGCATTTAATTAATTCCGTCGAAACAATTAAATCTGCCACTTCGAAATTGATGAAAAAAGTCTTTGTTTATAATATTCAGCAAATTAAATAATTAATTATGTCACCTAATAAAGGGTCCCAATAGATAGTGTTCCTTATGTGTCATTAGCGATCAAGTTTGTAAAAAATAGATCCATTTGTTCAAAAGAAGTCTAATTGAGAATATTTTGATAAAATTATTCATAAAATGAAAATTACGGCTTTTATTGATAAAATTTATATAAATAAATAACCAATGGTGTTGCCTAGCAACATTGTTTAATAAATAACGTCCTTACAAGTATTGTTGATTAGTTAAGTATCATAAGGGAAGGATATTTCTTAGAAATTTAAAATTGAGTCCCTTCTAGAAACAAAATCATTTTTTCAAAAGAACGATATTTTTAGAGCATGAAATGGAAATAGGATATTTATTTTTTTAAATTAATTTGTTTACAAGAATAGCAAGTACTTTGTTTTTATAAAAAATGGTAACAAAGTATAAGTCTCACTTATATCCCGAATAAACAATTGGAAAATAAAGTCTCTAAGTATATTCAAACTTGAAGTAATACTTTCAACCATTTATTTATTATTATTATTATTATATAAAGAGTTTCTTTATTAATTTCATGACGTTATATAAAAATGTAAGTCGTTTCACAAAAGAGGAACGTTTATTTGAAAAATAACATTTAAAAATCGGCGCTCATAAAACTCTTCGAAAAGGTAACTTTCATTTTTTTTAAATTGTTAATAATAGAATATGTCTTTCTTTTATTTCAATGAATATTCATTCATTTTAGTGTATTTTTCATTTAATAAAATATTTGCTTGGAATAGTCTACTGTGAAAACTACTATTGAAAGAAAGATTTCTTCAAAACAAATTAACAAATAATTAATTTAAGAAAATAATTATTTCACTAAATTACATGTTTATTTATTACGAATAAACCAATATTCTACTACTCGAGTGAAACATTTTCTTTAACGATAAAAGTGAATATTAATGCAAGTTTAAAATTTAGAAAGTTATAGCTGTTTTTCGAAAAAGTTTCAAATGCGATTTTCTCCGAAAGGACATCCTTTTTTTGCAGAAAATTTTCTCAGGGATAGCTGATTACAAGATTTAAAAGTTACGCTAGACGAGAATTTCAACTTCTAATTTATATGTGGATGGCTTTAAAATAATATTTTTAACTTATTTATAACGTTTTTACATAAATAATACAAAATAATTTAAATTTTATTTTCTTATTTTTAAAATTTTTAAAGTCTATTTTTTGTTCTTTCTTTGTTTTGTAACGAAGATGAATTTGTTAACATACGATTC
>JAAAKG020128852.1:0-14777 GCA_010014905.2 Druon quercuslanigerum | reverse complement strand
TCATTTTTTAACCCAATCGAGCTGATTTTATAAAATTTCTCATGAGAAATAGTAAAAAATAGCAAACCCCCCCCCCCCCCCAAAAAAAGGGTTTTAACCCTTTTTCACAAAAACTGGGATCATAGGGCCGCATTTTCAAAAGAAAGATTTTGACATAAATTTTATTAAAAAACTCTAAATAGTTCATGAGGTTTTGAAAAAAAACTGTTTGTAGGGGTGAAATTTTAGGGCGATTTTCACCCCTTAAATCGACGAATAAGCGCTTAAAAAAATACGTGTCTAATATTTTTCGAATTACTACAACATATCGCAAGATGAAAGAAATTGTTGAGGTACACCTCGGGACCTTTTCTAAGTGATTGCAAGGATTTTCACGAGTTTTAAAAGGTTTTAAGGTTTTGCCAGGGAGCTCAATCGTCTTAAAGGGATTTTAAGAGTGTCCTTCAAAGGATCCAACAGAAATTTCCCATGATCTGAAAAATTTTAGTGGTTTAAAATATTTTCAAAAGAACTCACGTGATTTTAAAGAATTGGTTACATTTCGAAATGCATTACTTAAAAATAATAAGTACAATAATTTAGTATTTCCTTTTCTGTCAGACTTATTGAGATTAAGAATAAGAAATTTACGAAAAAGCAAGATACTGATGTAGGTACTTCAAATTTTGAATTTCCTGGCATTTTCCAGTTTTTCGAGAATAATATTTTTAAAATTTCAGCCATAATTTGTGGTTTAAAATTTTAGGAGGAATTTTAGGAAAATGGGGGTAAATAATATGAAGGGAGAATTATTAAATGAAGTAAATCTAATTACATTCTGCTTTTAATAATTTTTAGAAATATAGAAATAATTGTGGCAAATATGAGGTTTTAAATAAAAGTTTATCTCTAATTGTTAAAATCCAAGTGACCTCGCAGAGGAATTGCAAATTTTAAACCACTTTGTTTTTCGATATGGTAATTCAGAGTAATGCGAGTCGTCCAAGTAATTCTGTGTAATCCACTGTAAACCACTTGTAATCCTAGATAATCGACCTGTTATTTATAGTAATCCAATTGCAACATTATGTTTACACTTGTAACCCACTTGTAATCCCGGGCAATTTACTTGTAATCCTAAGTAATCCATTTGTAATCCGCCGTAATCTACTTGTAATCGGGAGAAATTCGGTAATCATAGGTAATCCTAGGCATGTCACCTGTAATCCTATCTAATTCATTGGTAAGAAACAGTAATCCACTTGAAACACTAGGTAATCCCGTGTAATCCACTGCAAATCACTTGTAATCCTAGATAATCCAACTGCTATTTATAGTAATTCAATTTCAGTAATATGTACTACTCTTGTAACCAACTTGTAATACCGGGAAATTCACTTGTAACCCTAAGTAATCCATTGGTAATCCGCCTTAATCCACTGGTAATCGGGAGAAATTCGGTAATCATAAGTAATCCTAAGCATGCCACATGTAATCCTATATAATTCATTTGTAATAAACAGTAATCCACTTGTAATCCTAGATAATCCACCTGTTATTTATAGTAATCCAATTGCAAAAATATTTATTACACTTGTAACCCACTTGTAATATCGGGCAATGCAATTGTAACCCTAAGTAATCAATTTTTCATCGGGGATAATCCACTTGTAATCGGATAAATTCGGTAATCGTAGGTAATTCTAGGCATTCCACCTGCAATCCTACCTAATTCATTTGTAATCAGCAGTATTCCACTTGAAACACTAGTTAATCCACTTGGAAGACGCGGTAATCCACTTGGAATCAAGAGTATAGCGGATTAGTCCTCATTTAAAGTAATCTAATAAATCCATTGTAATCCATATGTAATTCGAAGTTGTCTGATGTAATTCAAGTAATCCTGGGTAATCTGCTTATATTATGGCTAATCCATTTGTGAATCTATTTAATCCACGTGTAATCCTTGGTTAATCCATTTGTAATACTTGGTACTCCACTTGGACTGGGAGTAATCCGAGGTATTCCGCCTGTAATCCTAGATAATCCACTGGTGATCCTAGATAATCCACTGGTAATCCTAGGTAATCTACTTGTAATGCGAAAAAATTCGTAGTAAACTAGTGTAATCTAAATAAATCTGTGTAATCCACTTGTAATCCCTAGTAATCTGTCCTTCATTCGGAGTAATTCAATTAATCGAGCCTAATCATAGATAAACTACTTGTAATTCTAGATAATCCACTCATAATTTGCAGAAATCCATTTGTAATCCAAAGTAATGCGGGATAATTCAAGTAATCCTAGGTAATCCACTTGCAATACGCGGTGATCTATATGGATTCTGAAGTGATACACTTGTAATCCAAGGTATTTTTTTGTAATCCTAGATAATATATTGGTGATCATAGGTAATCCACTTTTTTTTATTTTGTCTGCAAATGCTTCAATTTTGTGGAATGTATATTCATAAATTGTTAAATTATTAATTGTTTGCTTTGGAACCTATTTTCAAATCGAAATTGTTAAATTTAAAGCTTCTTTAATTTGACATTATCCAATTTGGAATATTTAATCTGAAACTGTTCAATTCCGTACATTTAAAGAAATCGGTCAACTATTTTTTCAATTGCACAATTTTGAGCGATTTAAATTTTCAACTAAACAATCTTTATATTTTTTTAATAGATATTATTCAATTATGAAAGCTTTCAGTTTAATATTTTCCACTCCTCAGTTTAGTTACCTAATAATTTTTATTTATTGAATAAATGTTTTCAATTCAAAATTGATCGTCATCTAAAGTTTTGATTTACAAATTATAAAAATTTAAATGATCAAAATTTAAAATTAAACTTACTTGAATCTAAAATTATTGAATTTTGAACTTATTTAATTCTAAGGCTTTTAATTTAAAATAATTGATTTTAGATCGCTTCATTTGAAATTGTTAATTTAAAGACCAACATAACGCTTTGACAATAGTGTTTAAAAAATTCTTCAAATTCAGTTTTTCCGGTCTTTCAAGATCTATAAACGGCCTGCGCATTTTATTGAATTTTTGCAATATTTGAAATTGTTAAATTGGTGAAACACTGTTCGAAATGGATGAAGGTTTAGGGTTTTCCAAACGTGATTGGTTTTGGTAAATGTATCCACATCTGCTATAAGCAGAAGCGCTTTTATTTTACAAAATATCCAGGAACACTTTGGTTAAATGGGTTGTCTTTTGTCAAAACGATTGCTTTTTCCTCGAATGGCCAGAAGAAATTACTCGTATTTCTTTCGAAAAACGTTCTTACAACTCTTTTCGCCCATTTTCTCTTTCTCCTTCAGGTCCTTCACTTTCTGCTTGTCCCCTGAGACAATCTTCCGACAAGAACTCCCATTTCTAATAATGCACAGATAGCACAGCAGGGTTCCAATTGCTTTTAGATAAAAAGCAAATATTAATTGAGACAATAAGTCTGAAAAAAGTTTATCATTCTCGAAAAGTATTAATTTAATGAAAAATCAGGGGGCCCGAGGGGTTAACCACTGTTGTAATCTGGTCTACATTGCTGTAATCCCATATAATCGCTTGTAATCTTTAATAATTCCATGTAATCTATGAAATTCCTTGTATTCCCTGTAATGTTGTGTAATCCAATGTAATCTCGTGTAATCCCATGGATTACAGGAGATTAAGCGTTTTTTAGCACTTACAAAGATAACGAAAATAAAAGTACGTTTTAAATATTACATAACACCAAACACTTGAATTTTTTACATTAAAGAATATATGTTTAACAAAAAATTAAACTGTTAAGTTTTCAGATACAAAAATAAATTTCAATTTAAAAAAAAACGAGTTTTGAACCAAATAGTTTAATTTTTAAAGATTGGTGGACATTTTACCAAAAAAATGAATTTTTAACGAAGTATTTAGACCTTTACCAACATTAGTTGAATTTTTATCAAGAAAAATGAATCTTCAACCAGAAGATTAATTTTCTACCAAAAAAGACGAATTTTCAATAAAATCCGTGAATATTAAAACAGAAAGTTTAATTTCCAAATAAAAAGATGAATTTTTAATTTAAAAGAAGTTATATATAGTTTGTATATAGTGGAAGAAGACAATGATATTTTTCAATTGTTTTATGAACTTTTCTATGTAAAACAAATGAAAAATATCAGTGTTTTGTCCGCTACATATAAATTATATATATAACTTTTTTACGTGGGGTTTAGCAAAAAAATAACAATTTTTACCCTAAAATGCGAATTAACTAGAAAATCATTAAATTTTCTACCTTAAAATATAATTTTTTGCACTAGAAAAGTTAAATTTCAACAAAATTTTTTTTTTAAATAGTTGAATTATCAACAGAGTAATCAAATTTGCAACTAAAAGAGATAAATTATCAATCAAAAATATAATATAAAATTTTTTAATTAAAAATTATTAACTTCCAACTAAAAAACATTACTTTTACCAACAGATTAATTTTCAATCCATGAGGACGAATTTTCTATCCAAAAAGACAAATGTTCAATAAAATAGTTTAATGTTCAAACATTGGTAGGCATTTGACAAAAAATGAATTTTTAACCAAATATTTAGATCTTTACCAAGAATAATTAAATTTTAATCAAGAAAAATGATTATTCAACCAAGAAGATTAATTTTCTACTAAAAAAGACGAATTTTTTTAATAAAATCGGTGAATTTTAAAATAGAAAGTTTAACTTCCAAATGAAAAGATGAATTTTCAATTTAAAAAAAATGTATAACAAAAGTATTTGGACTTCCCAGGTGAAAAAATTATATATAGTTTATATATAGTGAAATAAGACAATGATATTTTTCATTTGTTTTATGAACTTTTCTATGTCAAAAAAATGAAAAATATCAGTGTTTTGTTTGTATATAACTTTTTCACGTGGGTTTTAACGGAAAAAAAATTTAACCTAAAATACGAATTAACTAGAAAATAATTAAATTTTTCACCCTAAAATATGATTTTTTGTACTAAAAAAGTTAAATTTCAACAAAATGTTTTTTTAAATAGTTGAATTATCAACAGAGTAATCGAATTTCAACTAAAATAGATGAATTATGAATCAAAAATATAATATAAAATTTTGTAATTAAAAATTATTAACTTTCCAACAAAAAAACATTATTTTTACCAACAGATTAATTTTCAATCCATAAGGACGAATTTTCTATCCAAAACGACAAATGTTAAATGAAATAGTTTAATTTTTTGACATTAGTGGACATTTGACAAAAAATGAATTTTTAACAAAATATTTAGATCTTTGCCAAGAATAGTTGAATTTTTATCAAGAAAAATAAATCTTCGACCAAGAAGATTAATTTTTTACCAAAAAAGATTTATTTTCAATAAAATCCGTGAATTTTAAAACAAAAAGTTTAATTTCCAAATAAAAAGATAAAATTTCAATTTAAAAAAAAGTTAGAAAAAAAGTATTTGTACTTCCCAGGTTGAAAATTTATATATAGTTTATATATATAGTGGAACAAGACAATGATATTTTTTATTTGTTTTATGAACTTTTCTAACTTTTCTATATAATACAAATGAAAAATATCAGTGTTTTGTCCACTATATATAAACTATATATATAACTTTTTCACGTGGGTTTTAACAAAAAAAAAACAATCTTTAGCCTAAAATACGAATTAACTAGAAAATAATTAAATTTTCTACCCTAAAATATGGTTTTTTGTACTAAAAAAGTTAAATTTCAACAAAATAGTTTTTTTATAATAGTTGATTTATCAGCAGAGTAATCAAATTTTCAACTAAAAGAGATGAATTAAAAATCAAAAATATAATATAAAATTTTTTAATTAAAAATTATTAACTTCCAACTAAAAGAGATTACTTTTACCAACAGATAAATTTTCAATCCATAACGAATTTTCTATCCAAAAAGACAAATTTTCAATAAAATAGTTAAAATTTCCGCGCCAAAATATGAATCATTGGATCAAAAAAGTTCATTTTCAACAGAATAGTTAAATTTTCAATCAAATAATTAAACTTTCTACCGTAAGCTAGATTTTCTTTAAAAAATATAATAGATGATAATAAAATGAATTAACATTCAATCCTGAATAGTTGGATATTCTTATTAGGTTTAATTAATTTAGACCAAAAATATTAATTAGTTGATTATGGTACCTTTATTATAGGCTTTAAATCCCTTATGCTGTATTGCCTAATTATTATTCAATATTTTCGTTTTAAATATTGCATAATATTTAAAAAATATACTGCATTCCTGAAGAAGAAAAAAAAATGTTTAAAAAAGGTATGGAAAACTTTATTTAAACAGCTTGAAGAATTTTAAAAAACTTTATTCGAGTAAGGAAGTTTAAGTTAAAAATTTTATTTTTATTTTACAAGCAAAAAAGTATTTAAAAATATGCAACTGACAATTTTTAATTTTCTAGAAATAAAATTTAAAAATAATTTGTTTGTCCTTCCTTGCCAAAAAAACCGATTTCTTAAAAAATAGTTTCTTTATGATTTTAAGAATTAAAATAATATTACTAATGACGTCATTTCAAATAGAAAACATGATTTAAAATGAAAAATTTCTAAGATTTAGAAAAAATATTTGTCGTACCAATACTTTTTGCAACTGAATTTTCTCTTACTATTATTATTATCAATTTGTGAAAAATGCTGAAATTATAATAAATTATGGTCTATGTTTTTGGGGATTATATTTTTTGCGCGTCTATATTTAAAATTAAAAGATTAAATTTTTCTATGGCTGAAATCGTTAAATAAATTTTTTTAAACAAATAACTATAATTGAAGATTATTCAATTATTTTCAAAAGTGGGAAAATTGTTAAGATAATTAAATTTTGTAAGTCTTGAATTTTATTCCTACATAATTATATTTTTTATTTCATAATATCTGACTGATGATATCATTTTAATTCTTAAAATCGTAGACAACTTTTTCCAGATACCTAATTGTTGGTACGAAAACAAATTTAAGAATGAAATTAAATATCAATTAATTTTTTGCATTAATTCTTAGGTTAAATTTCTAAATTTCTAAATTTTTATGCATATACTACACAGTCCCTGATTTTATTAGTGATTTTATTATTATTAGTAATCTTTTGAAATCCCATGCAATCCCGAGTAATCCCTGTAGTCATGTGTGGTCTCATGTAATTCTATGTAATCTTGTACAATCTTGTCAAATCTTGTAATCTTTTATAATCCCGTGTAATCTTAAATAATTCCATGTAATCTTATATAATCCTGTAATATCGTAATCTAGTGTAAACGAAAAATCGAAGTGGTTAAGCCCTGCTTGCAACAAAACTTTTTTCGAGTTGAAAATTTTCGCTAATTCAGTTTTAGAAAGAGGTGTACATTAGTACGAAAATATATTGAAGTAGACGCTTTCAACAGCTGGTTGGCTGTAAAGTATATTTAAACGTAAGTGTAACGCGTCGTTTATGCACCAATAAACATATTAGTCATTGATTACGCAAGGCAATTTCCACTTTTGCTAAATTAAGTACGATTAAAAATAATTATTGTGAATGATACTATTTATTTGTATAATACACTCATTGTATTGGAAATTTAATTATTTTGTTGAAATTGCAACCATTTTATTAGAAAGTCATTTTTTATTAAAAATTCTTTTTAGTTACAAAATATTGTAATTTTGATGAAGAATTGTTCTCTTTTTATTAAAATGTCTACTTTTTGCATACAAAATTTATTTATTTCGTTTAACATTCGTCTCTTTTGGGCGAAAATTAATTTTTTTTAAATTAATTATTATTTTGAAAATTCGTCTTTTTCGTTTTAAATTCATTTCTTGTTTGAAATATCTACTATTATATTTTTATGCAGGATTTATTTCATTTGGTTAAAAATTTTACGAATTGGTTGCAAATTTAATTATTTAGTTGATCTGTTTTGCTATAAAGCTGCTTTTATTTTTGAAAATGCAATATATTTGAACTTGAGACCCTTGGAATCTGGTACCTACATTAATTTTATTTTAAAAAATGCATTTTTTTCTCATTCCCATATTTTCATAAAAAATACCCTATTTTCCCCGTTTTGAAAGTATTTTTGGCTATGAATTATGTAATAATAACTAAATCTAATAATCTGTTTTTAATTAGTTTTAATTTGCAATATTTATTTAGTAAAAACTGTTGAACTTCAGAGCTTTCTAATAAATAAAAGATATATTTTTATTTATTAAAGATTTCATTTTTCTTATTACTCGTGATAAAGTTTGTTTGAGAATGTTAAATATGACTCTATAGCAAAAAAATATGGAAAAGTGGTTTAAACAACTTTCCCTCTTACATGATAACATGAGGTTGACCTGAGTTAAAACTACTTGTCAGTAGAAAAAGACGTTCTTGGCACGCCTGGCTGGCAGATAAGAGATCATTGATTTCATATCGTTTGCTCATTGACCATGATATTTCCTTGAGAAAAAGAAATATTCGTTATATTATTACAGATTAATTATTATTCAAGGATCAAGTAATATTTAACAAAAGAAAACCTCAGATTGAAGAAAAAAGTAATAATCATTACACTTTACGTTGCCTGCAAAAAATACTAATTTGATTTATTTATTTTTAATTGAAAAATTATTGTAGATTATTATTCGAGAAAATTAATATATTGCAAACAATATTCAACAAAAAAATTAATTTTTAACCAGGTATCTCAATTTTTAACATTTAAAGATGAATTATCAAATAAATTGATGGATTTTCAACAAGTAAGAATTATTTTCTACCGTAAAGAATAAATTTTTAACAAATTTCATAATTTGTTAGCCAAATAATTTAATTTTTCGAGCTATAAAGACTAACATTTTAACAAAAAATAAAAAAATTAAGTTTTCACATAAAAAATTTAATTTCAATTAAGAAGAACGAGTTTTCAACAAAATAGTTCAATTTTCAAGTGTAGGTGGATTTCAAAAAATACATTTTTATCAAGAAAAATGAATCTTCAAGCAAGGAGATTAATTTTCTACCAAAAAAGACGAATTTTCAATAAATTACGTGAATTTAAAAACAAAAAGTTTAATTATTAACTTAAAAAGATGAATTTTCGTTTAAAAATAAAGTAATAAAAAAGTATCAAAATAGTTCATTTTTAACCAAATTTTTAAATTTTCATCTAAAGAAACGAATCGTCAATCATCTTTCAACCAAACAGTTAACTAAAAGAGATTAATTCTGATCCAAAAATATAATATTAAATTTTTCAATTAAAAATTATTATCTGCCAACCAAAAATGATGTATTTTACCATCATATGGATTTTTTATCTATAAGGACGGATTTTCTATAAAAAAAAGAATCTTCGATAAAATAGTTAAATTTTCCTCCAGAAAATATGATTTTTTTGTACCAAAGTAGTTAATTTTTAATCAAATAGGTAAATTTTCAAGAAAATAATTAAAATCTCAACCGAAAAGCAGAACTCTCATCAATTAAAATATAAAAGATAAATAATAAAAAGAATTAACAATCAATTAACAAGTAAGAAAAGAGGAAAAATAGGAATTTTTTAACAGGGTAAAAAGGGGAAATGTGGTAAAGAGGGTGCAGTTCGTTATTATTTTCTAGCTAATTGCTACTTAAATTTAAATAACCAGAAAACATTTCCACTAACATAGCATTAACCTTTTCTGCATGGTAAAAAATTAAAAGTTCTTTTTGTTAGCCATAATTTTCCGATTAGAGTAATTAGAAATGTCGGAACTCGTTGAACCTTTTAGGTGTATGTTATATAGCTATAAATCAACATATTCCAGAGGAGATTTTCTGACTGAAGCAAATATCGAGTTTAATGAGTTTTCTAACAGAAATGGGAACACGCTAGACAAGTTGTTACTGCATCAAAGTTCGGGCTTTTCGTTAAAGCAGTAAAAGAACACAATTGTAAAATACCACCTTTCAGTAACAAACTGTCTGTCTTGAATATGAACAGTTATTTCCGAGGGAAAAGGGTTGGTAAACTAGTGGTTAAAAACTTACAACGCACGCAAGGAATAAGGGTGAAGTAACCTGTCTTCATTTGCCACAATTGTTTTTATTTCATTTAATTTCGTAAAAAATAACTTTTTCTTGGAATGTTTTATCAATACTTATTTTTAAATTAAGCGTAGAAAGTAGTAACTGAAAGGGAAACTTATTTACATAGAAAACTTCAGTTTCTGTCTAGAAAACAATCTTATTTGTTTTAATTCACGTTTTAAAATAATTAATAGTGTCGGGTACTGATCAAATATTTTGAGAAACGAAAAAAATATGCCTCAGCCCGGATTTGAACCTGGAGCGTCACTATCCATGAGGCGTAGTGGCGTAATAATATGGTTAACGCTCCACTCAGAAATAGTGGCGTTCCCAATTCAAATCCGGGCGGAGGCATTTTTTTTCGTTTCTCCAAATATCAGTCACTGTTTTTATCCCCGCAGGAATTAGAAGTCAAGAAAGAAATTATTAATATGAATTTAAAATTTGCCAACTTTTTTTTTGTTTTAAAGGTTTATAGTTTAAAATTATAATATTTTAAACATCTTTTTGGAATAGATCTGGCTTGAAGATTTGCAACTGAAGATACTTTCATTTTTATGTATATAATTTAAACGGATGTATTTTTTTCTAATAGTCCGATTCTAAAGATTTAAAATTAAAGTAGAAAATTAAAAAAGCTCTTCTATTTTTAAGATTCGTATTTAAAAGGCGCCTAATTTGGAACATTTATTTGGTATATTTTTTATTAGTTGTGTCGGTTACTGATCAAATATTTTGAGAAACGAGAAAAAATATGCCTCAGCATGGATTTGAACCTGGAACGCCACTATACATGAGGCTCAGTGGCGTAATTGGTTAACGCTCCACTCATGAATAGTGGCGTTCCCAATTCAAATACGGGCGGAGGCAGTTTTTTCTTGTTTCTCAAAATATTAGTCACTGTTTTTATCCCTGCAGGAATTAGAAGTCAAGAAAGAAATGATTAATATGAATTTTTAATTTTTCAACTTTTTGTTTTAATGTTTATAGTTTAAAATTATAATATTTGGAAAATCTTGTTGGAATAGATCTAGCTTGAAGATTTGCAACTGAAGATCCTTTCCTTTTTATGTATATAATTTAAATTGATGTACTTTTTATGTTTTTTAATAGTCCAATTCTAAAGACTTACAATTAAATTCGGAAATTAAAAAGCTCTTCTATTTTAAAGATTCGGATTTAAAAGGCACTTAATTTGGAACATTTATTTGGTATATTTTTTATTATTTCAATTTTCTAAATTTAAAATTGTTCAAATGTCACGGTTTGCAATTTAAAATTGTTGAATTGTCACGGTTTACAATGAAAAATTCTTCAATTTTTATGATTGATAATTGAAAATAAGTTTCCAATAGAAATCTTCTTAATTGAAGATTTCAAATGTGATGCATCAAAATTACAGATTTTTCAATTGTAAATGTTAAAACTTGCATAATTTTTAACTTTTAATAGTCAAAATTAAAAGCGGTTAAATTTTAAATGTTTACAACTCAAAGTTCTACAATTTTTAAGAGTTCCAAATGAACACTTTTGCATTTTAAAGATAAAAACATAAAAATTCGTCAATTTCGATGATTTTGGAATTCGAAGTTAAGTTCTCAATTCTAAATCTTCAAGATTTTAAAATTTTTTTGAATGGTTTAATTTTGAAGATTTACAACTGAAAATTCTTCAATTAAGCAATTTTCTTTTGACTCTTAAATACTCAATGTCTATAATAGAAAATGATGCAATTGCGTATGGTTTTTTGAAATATTTTAATTTTTAAGATTTAAAATTTAAATTTTTTCAAGTTAGATGAGTAAAAATTAGTACACAATTTTAAATTTGGATCTATCATTATTTTGTTACCTTGAAGATATGAATAATTATTAACTATCTGTTCCTCAATACTAAAACATTTTAATTCTGAAATTAAACAAATTATTTGACTTACGTCAAATGAAGTAATTTTAAGTAAAAGATAATTTAAGTAGTGTAAAAAACATTTTAAGTTCAATACTAAAAAGCTTCAAGAATCCCTTTCAGTATTAAAAGTTTTATAATTTAAAACTAAAATGTTAAAAAATTAAATACGGTTTCAATTTTTTTTTAATTTAATGACCGGTTGTAAATTAACAAATTTTAATTATTTATTTTTTTTATTTTTTTAGTTTAGATTCTTTTCGTAAAGAAATTTTTATATTAGCAATTTGTATAACTTTTTAGGGTAACCTTAACTCAATTTTTCCATAATTTCTATGACGGATTGCGCATCAGGAAACCGCGGCTAATTTGCGCCTAAAAGTTACCTGAAGAATTATAATACTGTTTAAGTTTACGACTCAAAGTTCAATGAATTCCCATAGTTTCTAGCGACTCAATTTTCTTGCCTAGCAATTATTAGTATTGACTACGGAAACCGCAGTGAAAATAATAAATTACAAAAGGCTTCCTTTGCATAATTATATAATTAGGAGACCTAGATTGACATAGAAAATGCGTAATCAGTTATTTTTTACCCCATTTTCTAAAAAAAATATTTAATAATCTGTAATCAAGTATAGCAAAATATTCTAACAAATCGAAATAGAATTTAGTATTAATCTTGTAAAACAAAGGGAAAATCATGAATTATGAAGGTGAATTTTCCGATAATCTTGACCATAGTTCCAGTAATCATGATCTCAATTTTCTTGCAATTTATTTAATTTTAACGAAGTTTTTTAATCTTCTCTAAAATCTTTTTTAAATTAAAAATACAAAATTCTGACAAATTATAATAATTTTTTTGTTTAAAAATCTGGGTTTTTGATGCAAAACGCAAAAATGACTTATAATTTTCAAAAACGATCAATAATCTTTAAACCGAATGATTTTTTAATGACAGTGTAAAATTCCCGACGAAAACCCTAACACACACTCATGATTTTTGTGTTTAAAAATATAAATTTCAGGTAAAACATATCACTATAACCTAAAGTTGTTGAAAAAATCTTCAAAATCTAATAATGTGTAAAATGATCGATTTGCTATTAAAAATGTGAATATAACCTTAAACTGTTCAAAAATTGCAAATATTTTTCAATTTATAATAATATTTGTTTTAATTTATTAATTTTTATTATAAAACGCTAACCTAACCTAAAATTGTTGAAATTCGTGAATTTAAAACTATTATTTTACTAAAAACATTAACATAATCCGAGTTTGTTAAAAGATCCAAAATTTGTTCAAATTATAATGTTTTTATTTACTCTTCAGGCTTTTCAATATGAAAGTTCACCTAACCTAAAATTGTTAAAATATTAAGACTTTTTTGAAGTCTATTTAAAGAAATTAAAAATACAAATTTCCGACGAAAAACACTAAAGTAATTAAATAAAGTTTTAAAAGAGTCTAAATCTTGTTAAAATTATAATGATTTTTAATGTTTAAATATCAATTTTTTGTATAAAACATTACCTAAAATTCCTAGAACTGCGAATCTTCTTTGTAATATTTTTTTATTAGATGTACCGATTTTCAATGAAAACACTAACATAATTTAAATTTGTTTGAAGATTCTAAATCGCGTTTAAATTATAGTAATTTTTGTTATGTTTTGTGTAAACCGCCAGCTTAACCTAAAATTGTTTTAAAAAATATGACCCATTAAAATCTTATGACTTTTTTTTTTTTAAATCGCTGAACGGCAAAAAAGGTAACCATACCAAAATACTGAAATTGTTGAAAAATTTGTTATGTAATAAATTTATTAACTTTTATTTAAAAACACCCACTTTTGGTGTAATCGTTAGTGCAACCCAAAATTTTTGGAAATTGGTCATCTCGATCATAATTCTTGTTTGAACAAAACTTATTTGTTTAGAAATTATAAGTCATCTTCAAAACTTTCTGATATATGAAAATTCTTTTTAACTAATACTAATAATTATTAAAAGGAATTTTTAGATTTAAATTTTCCAAATTTTGGTTTTAACAGCAATAATCAAGATTTTCAAGGCATGTCGATTGTTACACGATTTTTTTTGAGATAGTATTTATTTTTCTTAATTATTAATTTTTTATTAATTAAAATAGAATTTCAATAAGACTTTCAAAAAATTATTAAAATGACTAAACCTGTGTTTTCTCTCTGTGGTATTTAAAAGAGCTAATATTAAAATAATATTAAATAATACTAAAAGAAATAATATTAAAATAGATGAATTCAAGAACCAACGTTTTTTAAATTTATAATGTTAATGCAAATAGAGGATGACTGAAAATCCCTGACAAATAAAATTTCCGAAAAAGAAAATATTCGAAATAGAAAATTTCCCAAATGATAAAATTGCCGAAACATAAAAATGCCGAATTATAAAATTACCGAACAGTTCATAATATTCCCGCATTTAAAAATTTCCGAGTAATGAAACTCGCTACATAAAACTTCCGAATTATAAGATTACAGATTACAGATATCAAAACAATAGTAAAGTATTTTTTAATCAATATTCCTTATAAAAAATAATATTAATATTAATTAATTTGAGAATTAAAATAATTTTTTATTTTGAGATTGGAGAATAATCAATTTTTTCCAGAATAATTTTATGCAAAAGAGCATGAAAAAGATTCAGTCATTAAAAAACAGATTTCCAAATTACCTCACTTTCCGGCTCATTAGAGACATTGTTACCTCAATTTTCATGGAAGAAATCTTT
>JAAAKG020128841.1:0-14777 GCA_010014905.2 Druon quercuslanigerum | reverse complement strand
CTCAAAAAAACACAGACATAAGATAAAATTTTTTCAAATTGTAAGTTTATTTTTTTAAATCTACTGTTTTGTTTAACAAAAATCATAACTTTATACGAAAAAAACTTGCATTGCATAAAAAAGGTTGCTTGAGAATTTGATTAGTTCTTAAAACAAAATTCTTTGTATTGTTAAAAAAAAATTCCAGTAAAGAGTGTTTTAAATAAAATAACATTGTTTGAATATTATAAATCCTCTTAAAATCTATAGCCCTCTCCGGTTATACTCGCAAACATAACCAAAAAAATTTTTAAATTTGTTCTTTAAAGGTTTGGTGAAAACCATTATTTATTCATTCATTAAACATTAAAAAAAAAGAAAGCCGATCTTTTTTGTTTGTTTGTAAAATTCATCTTTTATGATTATGAGTTAATTACTTTGAATAAAAAAGTATATTATTATATTTTTGGACATAAATCGATCTATTTTTCTTAAACACTCTATCATTTAGTTTTAAATTAGGTTAAAAATAAAATCTTTTGGTAGAAATTTAATTATTTTATTAAAAATGTAACTTTTTATTGAAAGTTCGTTTCTTTTGATTGAAAACTCAACTAATAGGCTAAAAAACGATTTTTTGTAAATTCGGTTTAAAATTTATTTTTTTGGTTAAAAATAAACTTTTTTGTTGAAAATGGAATATATTTCGATTTAAAATCTTTGGTATATTGCACCTCAATTATAGATATTTCAAATAATTTATTTTTCTATTTTATACAAAAATCAGAGATTTTTCCCTGTTTTTATTTTTATTATTTAGTATTAAATGTAATTATTGTGTTAAAAATAAAAACTTTTTGTGAAAATTTAACTATTTGATTAAAAATGTAACTTTTTTGTTGAAAATTTTGTTTCTATTGTTTGAAAACTCAACTAGTAGACTGAAAAACGATTTTCTTTGTCAAGTCGGTTTAAAATTCATTTTTTTGGTTAAAAATAAGCTTTTTTGTTGAAAATGGAATATATTTCGATTTAAAATCTTCGGAATATTGCACCTCAATTATATATTTTTCTATTTTATACAAAAATCAGAGATTTTTCCCTGTTTTTATTTTTATTATTAACTTTTAAATGTAATTATTCTGTTAAAAATAAAAACTTTTTGTGAAAATTTAACTATTTAATTAAAAATGTAACTTTTTTGTTGAAAATTTTTTTTGTATTGTTTGAAAACTCAACTAATAGGCTGAAAAACGATTTTTTTGTAAATTCGGTTTAAAATTCATTTTTCTCGGTTAAAAATTGTCTTTTTTGTTGAAAATGGAATATATTTCGATTTAAAATCTTCGGAATATTGCACCTGAATTATAGTTATTATAAATAATTTATTTTTCTTCTTTATACAAAAATCAGAAAGTTTTCCCTGTTTTGAGATCATTTTAAATTGAAAAATCTTAAAACTCTTTCAAAATAATTTACATTAAATATTTAGCTTAAAGTAAAATTAAGTTTTTATTTTTCGAAATGAGTTTTTTTACAATTGTAGAACACAATTTCTGATAAGTTACATATTTTTTGTTTTTATCCTCAAAATGCTATTAAAAATGAAAAATATTAATTTTTTTCCAAACTATACGGTACGAAAAAAATGTTTTAAAGCAAGATTGTTCATAACAAATAGATGAACATTTTTTTATGAAACTATTTTTGAAAAGTTACACGTTTTTTTTAATCGTGAAAAATACTATTAACAATAAAGAATTCAATTGTTAGGTAAATTTATAAATGATACAAAAAAATTTGAATACGAAAATAATTGCTCATAAACAAAAATTTACACTTTTTTCGTCAATAATCGTCAATAGGAATTTTAAAAAATTTAATTTTTTGAATAAATAACACAAGATTAGAATAAAATAAACACACAAATTTGTTCAAAAATAAATGATAAAAAATGTATACATTTTTTGAACGGCACGCATTGTTTTTCTTTAATTATAAAAGTTACAATAAAATTAAGATTCTTGAAAAAAATGTTAAAAAATTGAGTAGACAAAAATTGATCACCAACGAAATATCGACGAATCTGTTATAAGTTTTATTTTAGAGGAAGCGTATTTTTAATTTTAATCATAAAAAATAACATTAAAATAAAAAATATTTTTTTAGAAAAACGACACAAGCACATTATGAATAGTAAAAATAATTATAATTTTATTGAAATTATACCTTTTTGAGTATGACTGCGAATAAAGATTATCGCTGATTCAGGTACACATACTAAAGTTATGGTAAAGAAATTTTATATATAATAATATAATGGAGTTAAAAAATAACATAACATAACATAAAATAACATGCGAATTTTAGAAAAAAAATTGATTGAGCGCGAAGCACGAGATACGTTCTGAGAATTTGCTCTTTATATCCCAAGGTGCTTTAACGAAAGAGAATTTACAATCATCAATTAACATTTGTCGATAGTTTGACCTTTAATTTTGAATAGCGAAATTATCCTTTAAATAAATTAAATAATAATCCTCATTTATCGAGACTAAACGAGTCGCATTCACAAGTCCATGAATATCTTCAATCGAGAATAAATTGCAATAAAAACATCAAAAAAATATTATATATAGAACTCGGATATTACGGGTTTGATATCTCTGTTTGGTATATCCGAACATGAATATTCATCAATTTCTAATTTACGAACACAAATACAATTTTAATTCCGGAACTCTCCTGCAAATAACTTTATGCTTAACCAAATTTTTGTGGATTCATTGATCGGTGAATGTCACTGATTCATTTCACACGATTCGTACGATGAAAGTTGCATTTAGTCATATCCGCTAATTAGCTTTTATCTCAAATTCTCGTCAGTAGAGTTATTTCCCTCTGATTTTGTCCTTTACAGAGAATTTTTTTTTCTTTTTAGTCTAGTTTTTTAAATAATTTCTTTTCCCCCTTTTTTCCTTTTTTCCCCTTTCCACCTTTTCTCATTTTTCACCCTTTTCCCCTTTTGTCTCTTTTACCATTTTCTCCATTTTTCGCTTTTCCTCTTTCCCCATTTCCCTCTTTTTATTGTTTTGTTGCTTTAATTCACAATCAACTTATAGAATTCAATTTGAAAATTCAACTTTCGCTCGTGTAAAAATCTTATCCTTTTATTTATAAGTCTACTGTTTTATTTTTGTTTGAAAACGCATCTTTTTGTTATGGAATTTAATTATTTGATTAAAAATTTACTTATTTTGAGAAAAATTGAACAAGTTTTTATAAAGTTTTTTTGACACTTTTTGTGTCAAAGTCTTCAGTTTTGTTAAACAATCATCTCTTTGCATACTATTTTGTTAAAAATATAATTATTTTGTTGAAAATTGAACAATTGTTTTTAAAAAATTATCACTTTGAGTTTGAAGTTCAACTATATTTCGTTTAAAAAATCGTTTTACTGGGTATTATTTTTTTTTAATTTATCTTTTTTTTATTAAATTCAACTGATTTTAATTAAAAATTAAAGTCTTTTTTTGTAAAAATATCAAATTTTTTGTTGAGAATTTGTCATCTTTGTCAATAATACTATTACCTGCTTCAAAAATGAAATACTTTGTTAAAATTTATCTTTTCAATTTAAGATTTTATTCTTGAAAATTTAATTATGAATTGAAATTTATTTATTTATTGTTCTATTTGATACAAAAAAAGAGAGTTTTACCTGTTTTTATTTCTATTATTTAGTTTAAAATGTAATTATTAGGTTAAAAGTTTTTCTTGGTTGAAAATAAATTTTTTTTTGTTAAAAATGGTATATATGTCGATTTAAAATCTTCGCAATATTGCACCTCAATTTTTATTTATTATTATATACATTATATATTATATTATACTATATATATTGAAAAATTAAAATTATATAATATAAATCCTTGAAATATCGACTCTTCCATTTTTAATGAAAATTCATCTGTTTTTTAAAAAGTGAATCATTTTGTTAATAATTATTTAAACATGTCTCCTCTATTGAATTTAAATGGTTTTTGACTAGAAATTGAAATCGTTTTTGGTTGATTTAGAAATTTTCATATTTTTTGTTGGGAATGCCTCCTTTTTGGTTGAAGATTCATAATTTTAATTGAAAATTAAGTTAAAAATATATTTTGCATCAAAATTTCATCAATTTCTGGGGAATTCAACTTTTTTTTTAAATTCACCGGTTTGGTTTGAAATACAATTTTTTTTGTTAAAAAATGGTCTCTGTGGGCATAATTTTATTTTAAAAAATTATTATTTTCTTGAAAATTTTACAATTCTATAAAAAAATCATCGTCAAAAATTCGTCTCTTTTTTTTAAATTCAACTGTTTATAAATTAAATTTAAAATCTTTTTGAGTTGCAATACCAACTCTCATTATTTTTTTCTAGTTTAAGATTCATTATTTAAGTTGAAAATTAAGTGGAAAATATGTTTAAATTAAAAATTAAATTTTTTGTTGTTGAAAATGTCACTATTTTGTTAGAAAGCATTACTTTTGGTTTAAAATTAAAATATTTTGTTAAAAAATCGCCTTTGTAGGTATTATTTTTTTGAAGATTTGCTTGAATTCAACTGTTTTTCTCTTAAATTGAAATTTTTTAATTGAAACATTGACTGTCACATTTTTTATAAATAATTTATATTTTTGATGGAAAATTTAATTATTATTTTTCTAAATTAACTACATTTTTTAAAATTCATCCTTTGTGCTTAAAATTCAACTGTTTTGTTTAAACTGAACATTTTTACGTCGATTCATTATAATATTTTTTGGTTGAAGTATTAACTCTTACATTTTTTGTGGGACATTTATCTTTTTTTGTAATTTAACCACTTTGTCGAAACATGAACTACCGAATAGAAAATTAATTTTTTTGTTGAGGATTAATCATCTTAGCAGAAAAGTAAGTTGCAAATCTCTTGTAGTTAAAAACTTCTTTATTTTGTTGAAAATTCAACCATTTTTAAAAAAAATTGAAACATTTTGTTAAAAAGTCATTTCGTTTGAATTAAAATCCAAATGTCATGGTGAAAAATCTTCTTTTTCTATATTATTTTATTAAGTATATTTTGTTAAAAAATCATATTTTTTAGTACAAAACTTAACCTCTTTGTGGAAAAATTGATTTTTTAGAAATAAAATTGTTGCCCTTCGTTTTAAAACCCATCTTTTGCTGAAAAAACGTCTTTTTTTGTTGGGAGATATTTATTTTTAACTGAAAAGTTTGCTATTAATTTTTTTGATCAGAATTGATCTCTTTTAGTTTATAATTGAAATTGTTGATAAAAATTTGAACTGTATTGTTAAAAATTAATTTTTTTCATTAAGGCATAATTTGAAATTTTGTTCAGCTTTCGAGTGAAAAATATTTGCTGCTTGAAATTTCAACTCCTTTGTTAAAAATTTGCCTTTTTGTTTTCTGAAATCTTTCTTTTTGAAATATGGACCGTTACATTTTTCATCAATAATTCATAGTTTTGATTGAAAATTGAATAATTATATTTCGAAATAAGGTAAATTTTATTTTAAATTTCCTTTGTGCTTAAAATTTAGCTGTTTTGTTTAAAAAAATCGTATTTATTGTTGTTAAAAGTTAATTTTTTTCATTGAAGCTTAATTTGAAATTTTGTTAAACTTTTGAGTGAAAACTATTTGCTGCTTCAAATTTCAACTCTTTTGTCAAAAATTTGCTTTTTTGGTTTTTGAAACCGTCACTTTTTATAGAAATTATATATTTTTCTTTAAAATGCAACATTAGTTAAAAATTATTCTGTTTCAGTTAAAAAAATCAATAATTTTTTTACAAGTGCGTAATTTTTTGTTAAATTTAAATTCATTTCATCTAAAATTAAAAATGTTTTTTTTTTAGTATCAACTATTCGATTTTTCTTCTGAAAGGCGATTTTCGTTTTTAGACAATTTAATCAAATTGCTGCAAGCTGAATTATATAGTGGAGAGTTTAATTACTTAATGCAAAATCCAATTTTTTTAAAAATGTATTTGTTTGGTTAAGAGTTAGTTTTTTCGTGTATTTAATTTTTTCTTTGTTAAAACTTAATTTTTTTGAATAAAAATTTAATTATTCCAGTTTTGTTTGTTTTGTTTGTCGAAATCCAAGATTTCTTTTATTAAAATTAATTTGCTCTATTTTTACGTTATTTTTGGGTAAAAGAAATATTTCAAAATCACGCTCCTTAAATATTCATATTTTGGAATCGAAACTTTAACTGTTTCCTTTGCAAATATTTTTTTATTTCGAAAATTCATCTGTTTTCTGGTAAATTTTTCTTGAATAAAACATATTTCTTGTTTAAAATTTGTGTAAAAAAAACTTTAAAGAAAAATATCCCCTTTTTCTTGAAAATTCAACTTACAGGTTGTAAATACAAATGTTTTTAATCAATGTTTATGTTGAAGTCATAACTCATGAAGAACTCATATTTTCAGAAAAAAATTTAATGACGTACAGTCGATCTTTTATTCAAAACATGCAATTCATGTCATATCTTACACAGACGCTGTAATTACTCTCAAGCTCAGATAAATGACTCATCAAAACATTCAATTAAGAAATAAAGGTAGATCAAATGCACTATTTAATAAATTCCTCTGAATAAATAATTCTGGACTTTGACGTCACGAATTTTTTTAAACTTTGGATACTAATTTTTTTAGCACAAACAATATAAATTTCCAAAAATTTCCCTTGAAAACTATTATTATTTTTCGATTGATTGCACTTTTTCTATTTTGGAAACTTTTTGAGTCTCTAAAAAAAGAATTGAAATAATTCACTAATGGTTGTATTGATTAGCTTGGTTCCAATCTAATTGACTGAAAAAAAAATTTTAATTTATTTTATTTCAATACCAAACTTCAGGATTATTGCCTGTTTCTTTGAAAAAAAGGTTGATATTTTTTCAAACTCGATTCTAAAAAAATGTCGATTTTGATTTTTGTGTACTTTTTTATTTTATACTTAAAAATGTATGTTCAGAGAAAAAATTATAAAAGCTACATACTTAAAATAAATTCTTATTTTGGAAAGTTTAAAAAAAACTTGTAAACAAATAATGTCTTTTTTATTTTGCCTTCAAATTCCATTTTTCATTTAATTTGTTAGATTGTTTTTACAATTGATATTATTTGTTTTAGGTAAAATCATTAATTAAGGCTTTATTATTACTATTGAAAATTACTGTTAAATTTGAGGAGAAATGAAATTTCAGATTTTTAATTTAGGATGATCTTGCAATTTTGATTCTACAAAGGAATATATATATATATATATATATATAATTTTTTCACTAGTTTATTTGTTAAACATTCATATAGGTTAAAATAATTATTGCATACGATAGTGGAAATTCCTAAGTTAGTTTAAATGTAATGAAATTTCTTTTCTATACATGTTTTTCTCTATTAAACAATAGTACAAATTATAAATAAAAAAATGACTTTTTTCAGCTTACAATGTTTTGAAATTTTGTTGTAAAAAAGGTGAATATGTTCATGTGTACATGGAAAAAATGTGTCATGTTTTTTAAAGCGTTGCATAATTACTAAAAATTAAAATAAAATAAATCGAAAAAGATAATTTTTTAGCCCAGAAGACACGTTTTCTACCGAAAAGATTAAATTTTAACCCACTAGTTAAATTTTCAACTGACATAAGTATATTTTGAACCAAAAATGCATTCAGAAAAATATTCCTTTTAAATTGAAGAAACCGTTTCTTTAATTCGATGATTTCATTTAGCCAAAAATAACTTGAAAATTATTAATACCAATTATATTTTTATGATATGAAAAATAAAAATATTATATTATAATTTTGGGTCGGCATCCAATAAATATTTTTTCTGACTGTAGAGTAATTAAATTTTTATTTTAAAGAATCAATTTTAAACAAAATAAAAAGAATTTTTAACTGAACAAACATGAATTTTTAAACAAAAATCTAATAGTTAAAATTCTAAGATGAATTCTGAACCAAAAACATAATATGAGACGTTTTTGGTTAAAAATAAATATAATTTAACAAAAAAGATGACTTGTCTGCCAAACATGTTTTTTTTAAATCCAAAGGGACATCTATAAACACAAATGCTCAACAAAAGAGTTAAATTTTGAAGCAAAAAAGATGATTTTTTAACAAAATAAATAAATTGTTAATAAAATAATTACATTAAAAACAGAAAAGATTTTCAACTTAATGTTTAACTAAAGTTATAAATTTTCAAACAACAAAAAATCAATTTTCAGGAATGCAGTTTCATTTTCAACTGGAAAGTTGAATTTTTATCAATAGCAACAAAAATTGGATTTTTAACGACAAATTTTAAAGTTGATATTTTAATAAGAAAATATTTTTTATTTAAGGTAAAAAGCAGTTGAAAACAAATCAATCTAAAAAAATAAATCTCGAAAAAATGATTATTCAGCCGGAATATTGATCTTCATCGAAAAAATTATTCAAACACGTAGTTAAAATATAAGAAAAAAGATAAATGTTCTACAAAAAAAAACAACATTTTAAAGAAAATATAACCCGAAAAGTCGTTTTTTAACAAAAAAGTTGGATTTTAAAGCAAAATCAATTTGTTCAAGTTTTAAAAAAATAATCTAATTTTTAAACAAGATAGGTGAATTCTTGGATAAAAAAGTTAGAGTTCATATGTCAACAGAAAAAAATTAGAATTTAAGAATCAAAAACAGTCCAATTTAAATAACAAAGACGAAAATTTTATGTAACAAAAAACACCCAGAAATACAATTTTTTAACAAATATTTGTCATGAATGCAAAATATTTGTATGTTTCGTCGATTCCACCTGAAAAAGGCAGCTTCGACATAATCAACTGTTTAAAAAAAAATTTGCATTAAATAATTCCCAAATAACATGTTTTTGCAGATTTTCCAATGTTTTAAAAAAAGTCTTTTTTTGGTCTTTAAGATCTTTTAAATCGTCTTTTTTAAAATAATTTTCTTTGGCCCCAAACATTCAATTTATTTCAGCATTTTTTATTTTCTTAACACCGTTAATCTGCAAAATCAATTGTAAAACCGATATAAGCAATTAAAAATGTTATTTTGCAATAAAAAGATTAAAATTTTTTTGGTTAAAGAATAAATGGTGAGTTAAATGTTTAAAAAATAATAATTTTGAATAATAAAAAAATGTTTGACAAAAAAATTATTTTCCACAATGTATTTTAAGTTTTAAAAAATTAGTTAAATTATAAAGGTGATTACTCCATTAAAAATGTAAGAGTTCATATTTCAACAAAAATATGAGAATTCAAGAGTGAAAAACAGTAGAATTTGAATAAAAAAACGAGATTTTAAACAGTAAAAAGATACTCATCGTCATAACCAACTGTTTAAAAAAAAATTCTCCATTAAAAAATTCCCAAATAACATGTTTTTGCAGATTTTTCAATCGTCTTTTGGTCTTTTAAATCTTATAAATCGTCTTTTTAAAAATAATTTTATTTAGCCCCAAAGATTCAATTTATTTGAGCATTTTTTATTTCCCTTACACCGTCAATCTAGACAATCAATTACAAAACCGATATAAGCAATTAAAAATGCTATTTTTCAATAAAAGGATTTTTTTTAGTTTTCTTGGGTAAAGAATAAATGCTTAGTTAAATATTTTAAAAAATAATAATTTTTAGGGCAAATAAAAATTTTTGACGAAAAAATCAATTTTGACAATGTATTTTAAGTAGTTTAAATATTTTATTATTATTATTTTTGTATTTTAAGTAGTTAAATTATAAGAAAAAATATCAATATTCTAGAAAAAATCTATGAGTTGATAGTTCAAAAAAAATGATTTAACTTTCAGACAAAAACAGTTAAATTAAAAAAAAGGAAAATTTAAAGAAGATTTAAGCCAAAAAGACGTTTTTCAACCAAAAAAAAATAAATTTGTTAAATTTTTAACAAAATAATTTAATTTTAAACGACAAAGGTGAATTTTTGGTTATCAATGTAAGAGTTTATATTTAAACAAAAAAGCTTAGAATTTAGGAGTGAAAACAGTCGCATTCAAATAAAAAAGAAGAAAATTTAAAGAACAAAAAAATACCCAGAAATAAAATTTTAAAAAAATATTCTTCATGAAAGCAAAATATTTGTATGTTTCTTCGATTCAACCTGACAAAAGGCCACTTCGGAATAATTAACTGTTTAAAAAAATTCTAAATTAAATAATTCCCAAATAACATGTTTTTGCAGATTTTCCAATATTTTAAAAAAGAATAGTCTTTTGGTCTTTTGAATCGTCATTTTTAAAATAATTTTCTTTGGACCCAAACATTCAATTTTTTCAGAATTTTGTATTTCCTTAACACCGTCAATGTAGATAATCAATTACAAAACCGATATAAGAAATTAAAAATGTTATTTTACAATAAGATGTTAAGTTAAATATTTTTAAAAAGAATAAATTTTAATTAGAAAAAATGTTTGACGAAAAAATTACTTTCAACAATGTATTTTAAATTTCAAACAAGTAGTTAAATTATAAGCAAAAAGATAAGTATTCTAGAAAAAATGTATTAGTTGATAGTTCAATCAAGAATATTTCTAATTTTTAGAAAAAAACAGTTGAATTCAAACAAAAAGGCCAATTTTAAGAAAATATATCCCGAAAAGACGTTTTTAACAAACAAGTTGAGTTTTGAAGCAAAATAAATTTCCTTAATTGTTTTAAAAAATAATTTAATTTTTAACCCGAAAAGGTAATTTCTTGGTTAAAAATGTAAGAGTTCATATTTCAACAAAAAAGCTTAGAATTTAGGAGTAAAAACAGTCGAATTCAAATAAAAAATACGAAAATTTAAACCATAAAAAAATAACCAGTAATACAATTTTTTAACAAATATTTTTCATGAAAGAAAAATATTTGTATGTTTCGTCGATTCAACCTGAAAAAGACAGCTTCGACATAATTAAGTGTTTTTAAAAAAATTTGCAATAAATAATTCCCAAATAACATGTTTTTGCAGATTTTCCACTGTTTAAAAAAAATCTTTTGTTTTACAGTTCATTTGCAAAAACTGAAAATACGGCTTTTTTCAGATTTTAACCAATAAATAATTTTCTTACGGCCAAAAAATTCAAATTATTTGAGCATTTTTTATTTTCTTAACACCGTCAAATCTAGACAATCAATTACAAAACCGATATAAGCAATTAAAAATGTTATTTCCGAATAAGGGGATTTAAAAAATTTTCTTTGTTTAAAGAATAAATATGTTTAGTTAAATATTTCAAAAAAAAATTTTAATAAAAAAAAATGTTTGACGAAAAAATTATTTTCAACATTGTATTTTAAGTTTCAAACAAAGGTTTAATTATAAGAAAAAATGCAAGAAAAAAATTAAGAAATACGATTTAAAAAATATATTTTTCATAAAAGAAAAATATCTGTATTTTTTTTATTCAACGTGAAAAAAGGCAGCTTCGACATAATCAACTATTTACAAAAAATTCTGCATTGAATAATTTCCAATTAACATTTTTTTGCAGATTTTCCAATGTTTTAAAAAAAAAATACAAAAACCGAACAGAAGATATAAAACTATTTCCATTTTGTTTTTGTGGCTTTCTTCAGATTGTAACAAATAAGTTATTTACTTTGGACCCAAGCATTCAATTTATTTCAGCATTTTTTATTTCATTAACACCGTCAATCTAGAAAATCAATTGCAAAACCGATATAAGCAATTAAAAATGTTATTTTTCCATAAGAGGACTTTGAAAACTTTTCTTTGAGCAAAGAACAAATGTTTAGTTAAATATATTTTTTTTAATTTTAATAAAAATTCTGCATTAAATAATTTTCAAATAACATTTTTTTTAGATTTTCCGATGTTTTAAAAAATAACTGTCTTCTGGTCTTTTGAATTGCTTAAATCGTATTTTAAAAAATAATTTTCTTTGGGCCCAAACATTCAATTTATTTCAGCATTTTTTATTTCCATAACATCGTTAGTATAGGCAGTCAATTACAAAACCGATATAACAAATTAAAAATTTCATTTTGCAATAAGAGGTATTAAAAAACTTTTCTTTGCGCAAAGAATAAACGTTGAGTTAAATATTTTTTTAAATAATAAGTTTTAATAAAAATTCTGTATTAAATAATTCCCAAATAACATATTTTTGCAGAATTCCCTATGTTTTAAAAAAGAATGGTTTTTTGGTCTTTTAAATATTTCAAATCGTCTTTTTCAAAATAATTATCTTTGGCCCTAAATATTCAATTTATTTCAACATTTTTTATTTTCTTAAGAGCGTCAATCTAGCAAATCAATTACAAAACAATATAAGAAATTAAAAATGTTATTCTGCAATAAGAGGATATTTAAAACTTTTCTTTGTGTAAATAATAAATGTTGAGTTAAATATTGTTAAAAAATAGTAATTTTTAATAAAAAAAAATTACGAAAAAATAGTTTTCCACAATGTATTTTAAGTTGAAAACAAGTATATTAAATTATAAGAAAAAAGATAACTGTTCAAGGAAAAATGTATGAGTTGATAGTTCATTCAAGAATGTGTTTAATTTTTAGACAAAAATAGTTGAATCAAAAAAAACAGGACATTTTTAAGAAAATGTAATCCAAAAAGACCTTTTTTTAAAAAAATTTTGATTTTGAAGCAAAATAAATTTCTTTAATTTAAACAAAAAAATAATTTAATTTTTAAACAAATAAGACGAATTCTTGGTAAAAAATGTAAGAGTTAATATTTCAACAAAAAAGATTAGAATCTGAGGAGGGAAAAACAGTTGAATTCAAATAAAAAAGACAAAATTTTATACAACAGAAAACACCCAGAAATACAATTTTTTAACAAATATTTTTCATGGAAGAAAAATATTTGTATGCTACTTCGATTCGACCTGAAAAAGGCAGATTCGACATAATGAACTGTTTTAAAAAAATTTTGCCTCAAACATTCAATATTTTCAGCATTTTTTATTTCCTTAACACCGTCAATCTAGACAATCAATTAAAAAAAAATTTTGAAACATTTCTTTGCGCCAAGAATAAATTTTGAGTTAAGTATTTTTTTAAAATATTAATTTTTTATAAAAAAAATGTTTGATCAAAAAATTATTTTCCACAATATATTTTAAGTTTCAAACAAGTATTTGAATTATATAAGAAAAAAAAAGATAAATATTCTAGAGAAAAATATATGAGTTGATAGTTCAACCAAAAATGTTTTAGTTTTCAGACAAAAACAGTTTAATTCAAACAAAAAGGACTATATAAGGACAATATAAGAAATTAAAAATGTTATTTTGCAATAACCGTATTTTTTAAACTTTTTTTGCGCTAAGAATAATTTTTAAGTTAAATATTTAAACAAAAAAATTTTTATGTAACGTTTAGCATCAATTGGAACATCAAAATTTGTATTTCATGAAATTTTGACCCTAAAAAACAGTTTTATTGAATTAGATAAAAGTTCACCTGTTATAAAGTTGCTTAAAAAACACAAAAGTGTTAACACTTTTGAAATATGATAATTTTAAGAAAAGATAACCTGCAATAACGTAAGAACTTTTCAACCGAAATCTTTGGAAATCAATCTTTTTTCCACTAACCAAATAAGTACCCAAAGTTTAAATAAATTGATGATTTAAAGGCTTTACTGGTGTGCTTCCCACGTGGAATGTGTCCTTTCATATTTGATTTCATCCACATAAATCAAACAATTTTCAATTAAGCAAATTTTTCACCGCTAGAGCAATACAAATTTTAACTAAAGAAGAATGCGCATAGAATCTGTATTTTACGTAATATCGTTGGAAGCCAATTTCGAGTTAACGAGCGACTCGTAAAGGTTTCAATTAATTACACTCGAAACTATATGAAACTCGGCTGCATATTTCAGCTCCTCCTCATTCTATCTAGAAAAGTATAAACACAAACAAAACCGTAACTCGAATTCATAAACGAGTAACCGTGTCATCAGTTAATAAATAAAGTAGTGCGCACCTTTATCAAAATCAGAGGCCATTGTTTCCGAATTTTATTGATATTGCTTTTCTTTCAAAAAGAAGGTATATAAATTCTATTCACATTTTACACTTTTCCTTTGTTTGGTATATAAAACCCAATTTTTCCTACCAGAAAAAAGTCACAAAAAATGTATCTGCTTTGAATAACAGAGGACATAGAAACTCGCGCTACCTTCTTTTGTTTCATAAATGAATAAATGAAAAAGTCAAGTATTTCACACATGAAAGTAATACGCAATTTGAGAAATTTAAATTAGATTACAATCTTATTTAACGTCCTATTTAATATTTATTATTTTTGTTATATTTATGATATACATATTATAATTATATAATATATATTTATAATTTATAATAATTTTTTCTGATAAAATCGGAGAAAATACTGAAAATATGGTAAGGTAAACCCACCATTACTGGAAGAGTTACGAAAAGCTAACCCATACAAAAATAATTATAAAATAGTGAATTGGAATTTTTGGTAAAAAAAGATGTTGTAATAAGTGGCTAATACATTATTTGATTGATTAGAATTTTAAATACATTACTAATTGTATATTTAAATAGATATTTTTTTAAGCTGTTATTTTTAAGTAAGACACAAAATCCAAATTGGGTTTATCAAAATAAAGAGGTGCAACTTACTTACAATTATAGACTACATCAGAATGGATTCTGATAAATCATAAGGAATTTATTTTTCTTTATT
>JAAAKG020128840.1:0-37863 GCA_010014905.2 Druon quercuslanigerum | reverse complement strand
GTTATGTTCTTCTTTAATTTTTATTAACGATCCTTTATAATTTTTCATTGAAGTCTTTTGCGTACAGAATTATTACTTGCTCATGCTAGTTTGATGATAAACATTGCGTTAATTATAAAGACTTTCTGAATAATTTGAAAAATATAAATCTAACCTAAGATTCATTTTTCGCCGGAGAAATTGCCTCCTTTATTTCGTATTTTCTGCGTTTTGAGACATAGTAATTGAGGCAATTTTTTTTTATTATAGTACTTTTACATCGTAGAACTAAGAAAAAGCCCCACAATATGTTCTAATTATAATTCTATATTACAATTAGTGTCCTAAAGGTTAGGTGGGCTTGAAGTCTCCGCTAGGGTTATTATTAATTTAAGAATAAATAAAAAATGTATTATTCACTTCTTGTACAATTTATTTCTATTTTGGTAAACGATATCTCAAAATATTTCAAAAAACTTTAGAGAAGTTAAGAATACGTTAAGTAATTTAAAAAAAAATCAAGGTAGTATTTCGAAAAGATTTCAAGTGAGTCTAAAATACTTTTAAAACATTTTAAGAGATTACGTAATATTTAAATCGGATTTGAGAATATCCAAAGTAATTTTAAAATATTTTAAAACCTTTACAGAGATTTGCAAAAGGATTGAAGAGTGTTTGAAATTTAATATTTTATGGTGTATAAAAAAGATTTTAATAGATTACATAATATTTATAGGGGATCTCAAAAGATGTTAAATGGTTTCGGGAGATTTGAAAGGACTTCAAAAGATTTAAAAAAAATCAAAAAACCAAAAAGATTTGCAAACCATTTTTGAAGGTTTTCGAAAGGATTATAAGAAACCCTTACTTAATTTTCGTAGGTTTTGCAAATTATTTTTAATAATAAGAATATGTGCATATGAAAATAATCAAATCTAATAATAATTTTACCTGTATAAAATAACACGGATAGCCAAAATGACATGGAATACTTAATTCTGAACACTGAACTTATTTTTGCAGCTTGGAAGAATTACCAGAACTACCTTCACCTGAATTACCTTTACCGGAATTAAGGTATATGTATTTATATTACAATATTATATATTACAGTTTAATTATATTCTTTAATGTAGAGTTTATGATAGATGATAACACAACTATGTTCAGAAATTTATAATATAATATATAATACTATCTATGCTCATTTTTATGAAAAAATATTTTTAATCTAATCATTTGCTGTGTGAATTTGATTTTTTTAGCGAACATTCCTTTACGGATAAATCGCACACATCGGATACGGAATATGATAATGACGAAGAAAATGAAACGGAGGAAAACTTTCTGAAAAACTGCAAGCTGCAGCCTGATGATTTGGAATGGGACAACAACGCGGAAACCCCAAAAAGTACCCTGTGAGAAAAAATCAGTAGCTGGGCTAACGAAAATATCAATAACATAACAAGGACATCTTTAGATCAATTGTTAAAAATATTGCGCGACCATGAACATACTGAATTACCAAAATGTGCAGAGACGATATTGGGTACGCAACGAACACGGGGCAGAGTAACAAAAATGATATCAAAGAGAGGCACTGATGGTTCCTATATCTACACTGGCATAGAAAGTGTTTTAAAAGACAAGATAGATGAAAAAGCCTTCACAGAAAAAGTAATTCATCTTTTAATCAATATCGATGGTCTACCTCTGTACAATAAATCTCTGATTCAATTGTGGCCAATCCTGGTACAAATTTTATGCGATGGTTACTACTGCAAGCCCTTTGTAGCTGGCATGTTTTGTGGTGACTCTAAACCAGCAAGCGCAAGCTAGTTTCTGGAAGATTTTGTTGAGGAATGTTGCAAATTAATCGAAGAAGGTTTTGTAATTGGAAATACCGTTTACAAAGTCCAAATTGATGCATTCGTTTGTGATACTCCTGCTCACTCCTTCATAAAGTGCACAAAGGGGCATTCTGGTTTTTATTCGTGCGAAGGATGCGAGGTAAATTTAAAACTTTATACATTAGTGATTTACATGCGGTAGTAAAGAAACAATATTGTAAATTTGCCAGTTTTTAAAAAAATGATTAAGAAGCAATAATAATAAAATACTTAATCAATGAAAAAAATATAACTTTTTGCAGATACGTGGAAAAACTGTCAATGGCAAAAGAATTTTTTCACAAACCAGATGTCCAAAACGAACGAAAGCTACTTTCACGGCCCGAAGGAAGACTAAACAACAGCAACAACATCATCTGCCGAACATGACATCACCCTTGATTCGCATTCCACAATTCAATCCCGTACGTCAAGTGATTCTTGACTACATGCACCTTTCCGTAATGGCGTTATAAAAGCTCTATTAGAAAGGTGGACTGGAGAAAAGTAAAATCGGGCTAAGCTTGGACGACTCGCTCGAAAGCAGCTGTCAAACATTTTATCGTCATTAAATGGTCTATCCCATCAGAGTTTCAGAGGAAAACCTTTGAGTTAGAAGATATAGCAAATTAGAAAGCAACTCAGTACAGGTTTTTTTTTACTATATACCGAACCTTTCGTTTTGAAACCTGTACTGCCTACGAAATACTATCGGAACTTTCTACATTTGTCGTTCGCAAGCCGCATACTTTGTCATCCTACTATGGCACTTACTTGCACTGATGTTGCTGATAATCTTTTGCAAAGATTTTTTTCTGAACTACCTGACCTGTATAGGGAGAACATTCAAGTTATCAACTTCCATAATTTGAGACACTTGGCAGACGATGTTAGACAGCTAAAAGCACCGTTAACACACAATTCAGCTTTTCCATTTGAGAACCTGTTGGGAATAATAATAACACTGATCAGAACACCGAATAATCCATTAGAACAAATCAGACGATTATCGGAAATCTATTATTTTTCAAAGATTATGACGAAAATTCCAGAATTGAGTAATCGCGTGGAGATTGCTCAAACCAGCAGACATATAGATTACTATGATCTGAAACTGAGATCATTCCACATAAGTGTAAAAGAGCCAAATAATATTGTTGAATTGGACACAGGAGCTTTTGTAAAAGTCCAGCGTATCTTTTGCAATTCTAAGGATATAAATGATGTGTTTATTGAAGGCCAAACGTTAAGAAAAAAGGATATATTTGATTATCCTAGATCATCGCCTGAAGTGGGTCTTCACATGCAAACATCGATAAGTCCTTCGTTAAGGGAATATTCTGTGAGATCAATCGTACGAAAGTGCTTTCGTATCGTTGTTGAAGAATCGAGTTAACTAGTAAGTCTCTTACATGAGTAGTTATGGTAACTCGCAGAACTGTTTTATTTAAATTTTATGAATAAAAATTCTTGAGGTTTCAATAATATCATTCTGAAACCGAATTTTGATTTTAGATTTAAATATTGAAATTACTTCATGTTTTCAACGTATGCGTTAATTAATAAAATTATTTTTTTTCGTTCATCAGTAAAGTACGTATTTAGCCGAATTTTCATGACAAAGTGAACAACAATTTATACATAATTCTTAATAAAAATAAATAGTGTAAATATTTCTATTTTTACATAACATGATTTTTACAATATTCTGCCGTGCGCTCTATTAAAAGAAATGCATTTTAAACGAAAAAAATAATTGAAACTGTGAAAGCACATTTAATAAATCTCTTAGAAAAATGCTTTCATAATTTTGAGTATCTTTCCCTTCACAATGGATTTATTTATAATAGAATTTAAAAAATTCTCACACTGATACTACAAAATTTTGTACTTTCTTTATTCATTTGAAACAAATATCTTACATGAAAAGAGTATTTACAACTATTACTATGTCAAGTTGAAATTTGAAAATTAAATTTGCCGCGCGAATTATCGAAGAAGTTGATCGATTATGTACGTTTCGAGTTTGATTGGATCGACATCGCCGCTGCTGTCGTCGCGCCGATGCTCATCTGTTTTAAACACGTCGATGCAGGTCTTGCAATTTCACAAAGAAGCATTTTTAGTTACTTTTCAACTTATTTGTGGTAAAATATTGGCATAAGTGTAGGAAATAATTGACGAGCAAAGTGTTTATCAACGACAAAACAGTGCAGAAACTAGTGAGGTTCCTTAGAATTAAATAATTAGGAGATTTTACACGACCGTGAAAACACGGCCACGTGCTGGAAAAATAAATTCTCTGGTATGTATTATAAATTGACATATTTTACGTATTATATTTAAATAATTTTCGCACATTCTTTTTTAATCATTGTTAGCCTGATGCTCATTTATATTTTATTATACGAGCAGTTTTATCAAAAAGATTGTTTGAAAGCAGTAGTGTAGTCCTAAAAGAAAAAGTGGCCACTTTCCATGAGGGATCATTCATAAACTACGTTCGCAATTTGAGGATCGAGAGTTTGCGACTTTTGCGAAATATTCCTCTCTTTACCCCTCTTTAAAGAATATCTGTTTTTTCTCCTGTTTTCCAAAAATTTTCCCCTTTTTCGCGACTTTACCTTAAAATTTTTGTTTAAGTGAAAAATTCTACTATTTAATTTAAAATTTAATTATTTTTTCAAAAATGAAACTATTTTATTGAAATTCGTACTACTTTATTAAAAATTTATCTTTTTGGTTGAAGATTCATCTCTTTAGTGGAAAACTGCACTATTTCATTGAAAATTCGTTTCTTTTTTGGCTTGAAATTAACCTTTTTTCAACCGAAGCGCTTTTGTAACTAGAGAATATAATGATAATAATAACGATATATTTTTTCAGAAATCCTTGATATATATTCAATATTATTTATATATTTCATATATCAAACAAAACTTTTTTTAATTTTGTAGTTTGTTTACCATCTAATTATAAAGTTGATTTATTTACAAGATAAAAATACTTCGAATTATAAATTCTTTTTTAAAAATAATTAAATTCTTAATTTCAATTTAATCGTATGTTGCAGCTGCTTTATGCCACTTGCTGCAAATGAATTTTAAGGAGATGCTTGCGAAAACCGGAAAATGATTATCAGAAGCGGTGGACAGGGGAGGCAGAAAGAAGGAACGGCTCAGAATGAGCTTATGAGTCTATGTTAATTTTATTAACAATAAATTTACTTTCATTTAAACGTTCTGTTTATTTCTTTAAATTATAGGAAAATACCGAATTCGCACCAACTTGACACCCATTTTCAGGCCATTAATTTTATGTAGCATTGAGTCAATACTGGCAGCCACTGACGCGCAAGTGAAGGCGGTCAAGTATTGGCCGCCAAGTGCAGCCCTTAGATATTATTTCGGTAATGGGCTATTTAAATATGCGAATTTCAGGCCAATACGGGCAGCCAGTGACGGGCAAGTGAAGACGGCCAAGGGGCGGTTAAGTCTTGGCTGCCAAGTGCAGCCCTTTGATATCATTTCGGTAATGGCGCAGCATTGGCGGCCTAGTTTCGGCAACATCTTTGCCAGTACTGGGCCAACGTTGGGCCGTTTGTGATTTCGCACTTGGGCATTGACAATATTTACGTTTTGCAGCACGTGGTTAATGGAGAACTAGTCAAGAAGAGTGTCAAAGTGTGCAATTTTAATCGCAGATATAGAACGCCACCTAGCGATCGGAGTGGTAGGAGGAGTTAGGATAAGAGGGGTAACGGTATGGTCACTCGCATATGCAGATAACATAGTGCTTCTAGCAAAGAGCGAAGAGGCTTTAAAGGAGATGATGAAAAGGTCAAAATGCGGATAAGTTGAAGGTTTTGGTGTTCAGAAAATAATGAGGGAGGGGGGCAAGGGAGGGGAGTGGAAGTGGAAGTGAAAAGCGGTACAGGAGGCGAAAGAGTTTGTGTACCTGGGCTTCCTGTTTCGGAGGATACAGTATGGATGGTCATATAAAAGATGTCGTGATGAGGCACGTGTGGGAGCTGGGAAAGAGTTTGTCTGTAGATGATTTTGTGAGGAGAATGAAATTCTTTGATTCGCTAGAGATGAGTGTCTTATTTTACATAGTGGTGGTGTGGGGGTGGAAGGTAAGTGAGAAAGTAAATAGGAGACATAAGAGGTATGCAAAGTGGACACTGGGGTTAGCAAAGAATACACCGAGCTATATTGTCAGAAGGGAGACAGGAAGAATGAGTTTAGGGCTTATAACGGGGAGCCGAGACCGTAAGTATGAGAAGAAATTTTTAGAAGAAGGGGGAAGTTAGCTGGTTAGGGGATGTTGGTGGGAGAAAGAGAACGGACGTACGGGTGGGACGATAAAAGTGGATAGGGAAAGGAATTTTAGAACGAATGGATTGCAGATGAGATGGAAAAAAATTAATTTGTTTTTTTAGAAAACTTATCATTCTGTCTTGCAAATTCAAAAATATGGAAGAAAATTAAACTATTTGGCTAAATTTTTGTTTGTAAGTTTATATTTTTGTCAATTTGCATGGAAATTGATTTTTTTTGTTTAAAAATTTCTCTTTTTGGCAAAACATTAATCTACTTAGTGAAAAATTCTTTTCTTTGGTGGAAAAAATTTAAAGTTCATCCTTTTGGCCAAAAATTTAAGTATCTAGTTAAAAGTTAAAGTAGTATGGAAGCTTCTGATGTGTTCTTAGGGTTTATATTTTTCTTGCACTTTCTTCCCTATTCCTTAACACACCTCCCACACACTTACTTGGTGGTGGGAGGGGGAACTAGAGTTTAAGGTGGGTTCCGAACCACGAAAAGCAACAGCCTTAAGTACTTAGAGAACCTTTTTCTCTAGAGATACCGGTCCCACGACTCTCCGGAGATTAACAACTCCCGTGCTACTCTAGTGCTCACCGCATGGGCCACCGAGGCTCTTCCAGAACGCAAGGCGGGAATCGAACCCGCAAAACGACAGACTGAGTCCAGAGCCTGTCCTTTAGCCCCCACGACCATCGTACAACTCATAAGTGAAAGTAGTATGCTTAAAACACATTTCATTAAAGATTGACATATTTGGTGGAAAAATTAACTATTTCGTAGAAAAATCACGTGTTTGTTCGCAATTGGTTTTTTTTTATCTGAAAAGTGAAGTTTTGGATGTAAACTGTTAAAAGCATCAATCAGAGGAACACATAATAAGGTATCGTCGACATAACGAAAATAAAAAGGAAAAACAAAATCGAATTTCTTAAAAGCAAAAACCTCTCAGTCTTCTATAATCATTTCTGCTAAGATCAGACAAATTACTTAACAGATGGAAGATACAAACTTCTGTCTATAAAGTAATGCGGACTGTTTTTTAAATAATAATTTTTTTGAATTTCCAGCTATTTTTAATATTTTATTTTATGTTGAGATAGAGTCTTTGAAAATCAAATTAAAGTTTTGCTCTAAAAATGTAATGGAAGTTTAATTAGTTGAAATAACTATTCTTAAGGTATTGCCATTCTTGTGAATCTTTCTCAAATCATAATATCTGACAATAACTGTGTATTTAGTATTAATATCAGTCTTATATTATATCCTTTCGCAGGAGCCCTTTCTTTCTCCGAATGTCAAGCATTTTAAGAGTGTCACTTTTTTACTTTCTTAATGGATCCGCATGCAATAATTCGAAACTATCATTATTAGAAAGCAAATTCTTCATATCCCTAACTTAATCTGATTTTTTCATGAAAAAAGCATAACCTGACACCTTAGTTTGAGGTCAACCCTTAAGAATTGAACAGCAATGTTCACGAAACGTCGGCAAAATTCATAGTTTTTTACAGGATTAAAACCCGAGCTAACACCTTTAGTAAGATCAGGACTTCTCAAGGTAAGCCAGTAACATCTTTAACTCGTTTTGAATGTTGCAAGGACAACAAAATCATCCCAAAATTTTTACAATTAAAAAAGCATTTGGGAACATCGAAATCCAAATTAATTCTACATAATGCCAGTTTGCTCCTCTTAAAAGAGAGAATACAATACAAAATTTCTCCTGCACACTACCGCCAAAAAACTATTAAATCTTCACCTTTTCCAAACAAACAATCTCAGATATAACATTTGGTCTACATTAAACCGCACATTATTTGACTAATCTTAATGGATTTAAGATCTTTTCACTCTAAAACGAAAAATATAATTATACAAATTACTTGCAGTAAGGCACGCACTACTATTTAATACAGTAAAAAACATCTCTGGCCATCCTCTTAGCAATGAAACGATTGCAGCCTTATCTAAAGGATAGAATTTTGCAGTAGCTCCCTCTAAAATCCTAAAAAAAGAAATCACCAATAATTTGGAATTCACAAAATGTATACCCTTCCATCTATAAAAGCGAATGACATAGGACGTAGGATGACCAACATTTTACGCCAAGCCCAACTGCCCGCCTCAAACTTAACAAAACAAGAAAAAACCGCTAATAAAGAACTGAATCGAAATAAAGACATTATATTATTACCTGTTAATAAAGGCAACAGAACAATAATAATTAATACAAAAAGCTGTAACAACAAAATATGTACCTTTTAACTGACGATACATACGAAAAACTTAAAAAGAATCACAAAAAAACTGAATCCTTTCACAGAAAACTTTGTCACTCACGTCCAAAACTTTTTTTACTGTATCAAAAAGATACAACACATTCAAATTCAAACCTAAGACGTCATAGTGAGTTTTCAAGTAGCATCTCTCTTTACGAAAGTACCAATCTCTGATACAATTGATATTATTGATATCATGAAAAAACCTCAGAAGCAGCAGTGGGATCTCCAATCTAACCTGTCATAGCCAACACCTTTATGAATCATCTAGATACCCAAAACCCGCCTATACAAACAGATACCTACATGCCTCCTCTCACTGCCACCCATCTCAAAATCAGTCGGTCATCAACTTCCTTATATACAGAGCTGTCTCCATAACAAATAAAGATAATTTACAAAAGGAATTGAAAATCGTTAAACAAATCTTAATACAGAAAGATTACACAATCTAAGAAATTGATAAAGAAATAAGAAAACACACCCAAAAAACAATTCAATAGAAGCTAATCAAGAAAGAAATAGAAAAATGAACAACGTTCTGTTCTATATATAAGGTGACACAGAACAGATAGGAAAAATTCTCAATAAACACAACATCCAAACCATATGTAAACCACCTGCGAAAATAGAACAACTTGTAAACAACCTTATAAACAAAAAGGCACCTCTCAGTGATCCAGGGGTATATAAAAACCCTTGTTCTTGTAGCAAAGTCTATAGTGGCGTAACCGGGAGAGCGGTGAGCGAACGTATCAAGGTACACGAGAATAAAGTTAGGCGAAAAAATTTCAGGCAACCAGCACTAGCTAAGCATCATATTGAAACAGGACGTAACATTTTATTTCATAAAACAACGGTCGGCGCAAAAGCACACAAGATCTATCCCAGAAAACATAGAGAAGCAATCAGAATCTTAAAGCACCCTAACAACATCAACAGGGGCAACGGTGGCAATAGCAATCCGATTCGGCTTGCCGTCCTTCTGGATTTAAAAAAAAAATAAGATTTGATTGGCCAACCAGGTGCGTCCTGTCTCCATGGGTGGAGCGCTCTGGCCAATCGCAGGAATCGTAGGGAGTATACATAAGAGTAACATAAACTAAAACCTCAGTTTCAGGTCAGCTCTGAAGAATTGAACTGCAATGTTCGCAAAACGTCGGCCAAATCCGTACTTTTTTACACGATTGAAACACGAAGTATCTTTTTTATTATAAATAATCATAGCAAGAGCATTGAATATATTATTTTTTATTAATGAAGCTCTTTGGTAAGTGTGACACCTTGTTTCGGAAATCCTGCTGATGGAAAATAGGAATTTTGTGTATATTTGATTTAACATCTTTTACTTACCAAGTATCCTTATGTCCTTTTTCAAATATCCTACGTAAATTTAAATTTTGCTCTTGAACATTAGTTTGCTGGTGAATTAAAATAGAAAGTTTATTCTCATATTCTTCATCACAACTTAAAAATCTTTGATTGAGGAGAAGAGGTGGCAATGTCTACAAGATCAGTGAAAGTAAAAGTAATGAGAGAAAGAGATAATTCATGGAAATGCTTTAAATCAGAAAACAAAAAAAGTTATCTATTATTTTAAAAACCGATTTAGATAAATTAAACATAAGTTATGTTATTTATTCATGACAACTATTTTTATTTTTATTCGATTCTCAAGTATCAGCGAGAGAAGATCTGTTCTTTGGTGCTACTTATTGTATTTTTCTTGCCTTGATTGGTACTTGGTACTCATTGAAACAAATGGATTTTCAACTCGAAAATAAGAATGGTTGTTAAATTTTATTTCTAAATTTTCAACTAAAATTATGAATCTTCACGCAAAAAATGGATTTTTAACAAAGCAATTCAACTTTTAAACATGTAACAGTTAAATTTTGCAGTTTGAAAAAATTTAATTTTCAACCAAAAACGGAACGAATTTTTTCAAGAAAATAGTTAAATTATCCATCTAAGAGATTAAATTTTGGCCAAAAAGATCAATTTTAAACACTAACAAAATTATTTTCTAATCGATCTTCTCAAAAATCCTACCTTTTAATTTTTTGACAATTTTTTTTCAAATCATTACTTTGATGGTGAGGATGTCTTCTAGGTTTGATGCTTGCTGAATAAATTCTGTAGACAGGAGAGTTTTTTTTCTTACAATCGAGTTTTCTACTTTTTCTTGGAAGCAATGACGGATGTGCAGGAATGTTAAGATCAAAGGAAAAAAAGTAGGAAAAAAAATTCTCCTGACCTCAATAATGGTTTAGCCCGCATGGTGCTGATAAGATGACTTTTTTCTGTCAGTAGAAACTTTCTAAAAATAATTTGAAGAATAAGAAATGTGGGCTTTTCCAGAAAATATTTTTTCTTTAAATTTGAAAACATGAACGGTAAAGCTTCCGCGGTAGACAGTATTAAACCTGGAATGTTTAAACACGGTGGCAGTAGATAATATACAAAAGCAAGGAAGAGAAAAGCGACTACAATAATTACAGAGGCAGTACGTCTTTCCTATAGTAGATAAATGAAACAGAACACGCGAGTAATTTTAAGACGAAGAAAGATTGTACTTTGTCAGAGCAATAGAATTTAATTATGTAAAGAATATCTTATTAATCAGGAGTAATATCTTTTTACGATATACTATAAAAAAATATTACTCTTTAGATCTAATAATTTTATCATTAATTCCAGGAAATATCTTTTTATAGTGTCCAGGAGAAGCGATAGCTTCATCAAATAAAATTCTTTTTTAAAATTACAAAATATCATTTAAAAAGGTTCTACCCGAAATAATTGTTAAATATAAGATTAATTTCAGAAAATAATAACAGATTAAAATTTTAAGGAGAAACAATTATTAAAAATAAGAAGAAATGAATAAATAATTAACAACTATGTTTACCTCTTGGTATTCAAAATCTTTAGAACACTTGTCATGAAAATTAATAACTTTTTACGACATTCAGGGGAAAAATTGTAAAAACAAATAATGATTGCTTAAGTGATTCGAAATTTTTCAAAAAAGACTTGGAAACCTTTCACCTTAGGAATAAAAATGATTTATTTTGAAAAATTTCAAAAAATACGATCTTTAGCATAAAATTGATACGGAACTGCTATTTTTTTTTGACTTTTTCTGGTACTAAAAAAGGGGATTGGGAGATAGAAACGAAAAGTTGTTGGGTAGACATTATTACATTCTTGAAAATTCTTTAAAAGACTAGTATACTTTAATTTAAAAAAGTTAATATATAGAATTCCTGCAAAGAAAACCAAGGATATAATGACCAAATTTGGACAAACACCATGAAATGTTCCTATTGTAATTTAAAAAAATATCCCCTTTTAAAAAAATCCTGATTAGAAAACAAATTTTTGACAAAAATAAAAAAGAGGAAGAAGAAATGAAACCCAGGTATCAAAAGGAAAGAATTGTTATTTCGTTGCTGTTACTACCTGGTTAGATTTTTCTTGCCTTGATAAGCGTGCTGTATGGTTATCGACACGTTGGCCAATATTATTTACAAATGCTTGTTTTATTGTGATTTGATAATAATAAAAATAAAGAAGGCAAAAGAAATGAAAAAGACAAGGAAGAGGCTTCGGTAAGTTGCCTTCTCATTTTTCTTTTCTCTTTTTATTTATGTTAATAATTTCTTGTTGAGGTCTAATTGCAATTGGAAGATTTTTAAGTAGTTTTCCAAATTTTCTCGTTGGCTTCTGGGTTGTATTTTCAGGAATTCTCTACATTAACTTGATTTTTAGAAAATAATTTTTGCATTTTTTCAGTTGAGTTATGACTACTGTATATCTTTAAAGTACGTGTTTATTTATTTTGACCCTAAATAAAAGTTCTATTTTAGAGAACGCTTTTTCTTCTAGAAGATTCTGTAAATGGTGTTTGCATCCTATCGAAAATCCACCCTTAAAATATTCAGACTAGGGAAAATATTGCTATCGTTATAGCCTTTTTTCCATGTATAGAATTTTCATACACGTTAGTTAATTCAAAACAAATTTCAACAAATCGGTTGAGGTGAGTATGCTGCAGTGATGCTTTAACTGAAATTTCGGATAAAGTCGTTGCAGTTCTCTTTTGTGATTTTAATGCCTCTCCTTATTATCTTTCTTTCTTAGCAGTGAAGGTGTAATTGGCCGGAGCTGAGTCGTGATGCTTCTGCCTGAGCTGTGACGCACTCAAGTAATTTTCTATCTAAAACATCTAGTAACGCCCTGGAGGAAATACCACTTCTAATGCCTTGCACATTCATCTGCTAGGCCATGACGAGATGCTCCCATTTTGCAAATTTCCGATCTGTTCTTTTTCCAGGAGCCCATCCAAACTCTAGGTCTTTGTCCAGCAGATTATTTCTGATACATTTCAGAAGGTGAGGTGGGTTGAACAGGAGAATAATCTTCAGTCCGTGGATCACATACGGGTCATCTGAAAATACAAAAGAATATTTTAATTTGTACATACAGAAGAAATATAATGTTTCTGTAAAAGTGTAAACAATAATCACTTGCTACAACGTAATCGTCGCCGCGAATGTTCATCGTATCTCAGACCATCTGCTTGATAGCCGCATCGTGGGTGAAAGGTTCACCGCAGAGGGAGGTAACGATATTAAAGTCGGCGTGTTTTACAGTTTTTACGACTTCTTTGATGCAGCACTGCAGCTGATCACTCTTTGTCACATCATCATAGAAGTTGAAGCAAATACGCAGATTATCGTTCGTTTCTATGCTCCGTATCATAAATATCAGAGCATGGTCTGCGAGTTTATCTGTTCTTACTGTGCCCCAATTTTCGGAGCCAACGATCTTATCGCTTTCGCTGCCATAATGGAGTCTTAGACCTAATAAAATCTTATCTCAAAGCAAAATAACGACTTTATCTTTTTAATTTTTGGCAAGAGAAGCTGCTTTCTTCATCCTCTGCCTCATGATCTCCGTGACAGCAGTATCAGGACAGTCTTTAACGTTGATCTCTTATTAATCCCGATTTTCCGAGAGACGGGGAGTCAAAAATTTTATTAATTTTCGGTTACGAAGGGTCTGCTTCCCTGTTTGGATAAATCCAACTTCTTGACACCGCCAGCTTCATCATCAGCACCTCCCCTTACCTTCTCAACTACTGGCAAATTTAAACATGGACCTGCATTAGACTTTAATCTGATTGGTCCATCTTCATTGCAGATTACTTCATCGTAACTCGTTCCCTTCAGGTATTTATTACCGATTAACGCTATCCATTGTCTTCCGATATACTTCTTTGGGAACAAGTGCATTCGTATTTTTTTTTTTTTTTCATCTATGACGAGCATCCTGGCACAGCACAAGCATTTATATTTTATCACGTTTTGTTCATTTTTTAATTCACTGATTTCACTTCACACAATGGGACACAACTTTGAAAAACTTTTCAAAACTTGACGTGAATTGACGTTTGTTGACGAAAAAATAACCTCAAACAACATTAGAATGGCGGCGGGAAAATATTTTTTTTTAATATTACGCCTAATTTTGCCTCTAGATTGGAGGCATCTAACAGAAGGTCGATAACTACAAGAGTATACGTGATCACACGCGCCCATTGGAGTAGACCCAGCCTGGTGAAAGTTACCCTGAATTTTCTTGTTGAGTAGCTGTTGTCCGAATTTTTCAGACTCTGGTTTTTTTTTACTTTGGCTTTTAGAAGTGGAGCATGTAGATGGAGTTATGCACTTTCCTTACAACTGATGTTAAAAGTCAGGCTAATAATCTCGGCCCCCCGCTCTATGAATGTGTGATGGAATGCTCTTTTTCTAATTATCGTGTGTTACCTGATACATTTTAAGAAAGGATTTCTGTTATTTTAAATTATGTGAGCTTTAGTTAGAAGATTTATTTTTTAAAGAATATGAATATTCAGAAGTCAGCTTGCGCCTTGATATTGTGTCCTGAATAATAACACTTATAGCCACCGGCTCAGGGTCTTTGGGAACCTGGAAAATCTTTTCTTTCTTCAGACGAGTCTTTTCACATTTCTCCAGTCCAGTGTTCATACCAATCTCTATTGTGCATTCCTTGGCAATATTTAAGGCTCTATGAAATTTGCTTGTACCAAAAGTGTAGATCTTCACGTCTTCCATATAAAATATATGAGTGACCTTATGCTCATATTGATTAGTTTCGGCCTAGAGGTATTCAAGAGAATTTCGTAGTGCGAGAGATAGAGGCAGAAGTGTGATGGAAAAAAGTAGATGGCTCATGTTATCGCCCTAAAAGACACCTAAAATACAATATGTATTTCAGCCAAGCGCAACAAGACAATTCTACAGCTTAAAGTACGATTTGAACCATACTTTTAAAGAATTGAACAAAAATGTCCAACTTACAGGCTCAGGGATTGAACTACGGATCTCTACCAAGAAGACCGAGCACCTAATCGCCTAATCGCCGAACTTCTAATCAGCTACATAAAACAATATCGCCGGTATACAGTTACAGAAAAATAAACAGGTTATTTTTTTGCAGAGAATTTACATTCAATCTTATGAATCACAATATACATTTACCAATTAAAAATGTGGCTGTATTCCTAGTGCAAAAAATCCTTTTAAATTACCCCTATTTGAATTCTCTCTCAGTAATTTTTTAGAAGATATTAATTCGGTAATTGATACTGTACCGATGTATCTTGTCAAAAATTTGTGTTTACCGTTCATAAGTTTACCAACCAGTGATTATTTTCCTAGTGATATTCGTTCGGTACTTCTTCTCCTGGCAGATCTATTTCTCCTGGCAGACCTTCGTCTCCTGCAATGTATCCTTCTCATGCTGAGCCTTCTCTCTTCTTAAATCGTAGTTACAAGAAAAAGATAATATATGTTCATTCTCAATGTTCAAATCTTTCGTCAATTCCCGAATCTTTTTTTTTATGGAAACAGGTGAGAAAATGTTTCTTTTATTTCTAGTCCGAAATTAATTTAGGAGGAAAATTTTGATTGTCAATTCCCGAATCTTTTTTTTTTTATGGAAACAGATGAGAAAATGTTTCTTTTAATTCTAGTCCGAAATTAATTTAGGAGGAATACTTTCATTGTTTTATAAAAATTCCTATGAAAGTTTACTATAGGGAAGGCCACACTACAGCAAATAGGAAAAATTATTTTAACAACTAATGGTGTCAGTGTGAAATAATAATGAAAAATTTTCGTATTCAAATAAAGTCTATATGTTCAGTTAGCTATTGATGCAGAAAAAATATGACGAAATTAGTCTCTAATGTCATGATAGAATACTTTATTATCGATTTTTACGAGTCGTGTAAAGTAAACTTTTTATTACAATGAGTTTATTGCATAAATAGTGTAGATAAAACGATAAATAATCTACGAACAAACATCATTCAAATTCGCGTCCTACATCTAATTGTACTTCCCCTTCCACCACTTGTCCCTCTTCTGCTCCTTCAAACATTTTACTTCATCCACATTTCACATACCCTTCTTTTTCTTTACCTCCCTTCTTCTTATTCACCATACTAAAATTAAATCTTAAAAAGTTAAAAAAAAGAATGATATATTGATATATTATAGATTTTTTATCCAGGCAAAATACGACCAGCTAGTTTTACTTTCGTCCTACTAATATCACTACCGCGCCACTAATTTTACTTTTGTCCCAATAATTTTACTTTCACCCGCTAGTTTTACTTTCGCCGCAGAAATCTAACTTTCGGCCCGCTAATTTTATTTTCGCCCCACTAATTTTACATTTGCCCCGCAAAATTGGCTTTCTGTCCGCTAATTTTGCTTTCCCCCTACTAACTTTTATTTCTCCCCACCTTGGCTATTTAGATTTATATATGTCAATTATTCAAGAACAGGGATGCAAGAGTGAAGCTCGGTTTGGAGGAGTTTTCTTAGAATAGAGTGAGTAAGCGTGGATGTATTCGTGAGTGAAAAAAAACAAGGAAGGAGGAAGAGGAGTGGAAAAGGGAAGATTGAAAATTAGAGAGAAAGCAGATATTAGGAAAATGTAAATATTGTAAATAGTGGATAAGTATTAAGTATTAACCGCGAATGCATGTAATTTGCTTATTTTCAGTGTTATTTATTATCATTTAAACTAAAAACACATAGCCTGGCGTAAAGTGGATCTAAGGAAATCCTCAGGTAGAATTTAGGGGAAATATTTTTTTGATTAAAATGTTGTTTTAGCGGGTGTCCTTTTTCTAAAAAATTAATTTTTCATTTGTTATTTATTTTCATAACAAGATTTTATAACAGATTTCTATATCTTTTATAATTAAACGACTTTCATCCTTTAATTTTTGTTCCTCTTTTGGGTCGTTTTCCTACAAATTTAATTTTTAATCTTATTTTTTACCAAAGCTATGCATCCTATCAAAAAATTATTCACGACAAGTTTCTAGCTCTTTTATGGACAAGTCTCTTTCGTCTACTTCTTTTTTTTCACAGCCGTGTCGTTTGCCCAATAATTTATTTTTTTTTATCTTGTTTTTACAAATAAAATAAAAACTACAACTTTCATTAAAAATTTATTTTTACGAAATTTCATTATACAAAAGTTCATTCAAAAATAAACGTTTTTCTTTTCTTTACTTTTTTAGGAATGATCTAACCGATATTTTATTTTGTCGGAAAAAGTCATTAGGATAGCTTGTTCAAATTTCCAAGTGTTACAAATAGCCGTCCATAGAATTTCTAAATCTGGAAAAAAAGGTCTACAAATATTTGAAAAAGACCTATCTTTCCGAATTTGCATCCAAAATGCCTGGTTACGGACCTCGTGCTTTCATTTAGGCCCTACAAAAATTATGCCAAAGATCAATTTGATTCATTCATTTTTTCGACAGTTATCATTTTTACGAACGGACAGACAGACAGTCGATATCGCAATAAAAAAAACAATTAAAAAAAGTTTGATACACAAAAAAGATCTATAAATTTGTCATAATTTTTTTTTTGTGAAACACGCAGGTTTAGTTTGAAACGTAAAAAATAACATAAAAATAATAAAATAATTTTGTTAATCCTCTTAAGGTACGACAAAAAGGTAATAGACGAAAGTTTTTCACCCTAAGCAAATCTAAAAATTTGTGATAAACGACGCAAGCTACGACAACATTTTATTTAACAAAATATTCCGTTTAAATTATGTCTTCAAATTTGCTGAGTACCAGTTAACTCTAGGATGCGTATTGTTAGTTTAAATAGTAAAAATATTATTGAAAATAAACAAATTAAATTTATGGAAAACGACACAAGTTTCAATAATACTTTTAATAAGAAAGAAAATAAAACACTTTTTTTATAGGATGCGCACTTCTTTTTTAATTATAAAAAATACAATAAAAATACGCATTTTTCAATACCAATGTATATTATGAATTGTACAAATATAAAATAATTTATTTCATAATATCTGAATCAGCAGATTTAGACTGTGATGAAAAAATAAAAATCATATAGAATTGGTATAATAGTGTGGGATATCATGTAGAAAAGTTAAAATTTTGGACAAAATCGAGTGCAAAGAACGAGATATGTGATGAAAATATGTTCCTTAAATACGAAGAAGCTTTAATAAAAGAGAATTCACAATCAGCAAATTACAGGTGTCGATGTTCTGACATTCAATTTTAAAATTTCTGTGCACAAATTTGGGAGAAATACACAGACTGCGCGCTTAGAGCGAGGTAAATAAATTATCGAGCGCGAAGCGCGAGACCCTCCCGGTGCGCGTCTGAAGCACGCTTAAGCTTGAGAGCCACGCGCGAAACGATCTATGACAATGTATCTGTGCAAGGAGTAGATTTGTTATAAAGTATCAATAAAGAATAATCAGAAAAACAAAATAAATAAATTTAAACCAAAAATCTTCCCGCTGCGCGAGCACAATCCCATCGCGCGTGGCTTGCCATTTTAAGTCCTCCTTGAGCGAGGGTCTGTTGATTCTCGTACTTCCCGCATGACAGCTTTAATTTAGTGATTGTGAATTCTCTTTTGTTAAAGCTCCTTCGGCTTTAAGGAACACATTCTCATCATAAAGTGAACTTTTCTAAATTATGTTCAAATCTTTTATATCAAATATATATTATATTTAGTTCTTTACCTCGGCCGGGGTATAATTAAATGTTATTCTTACCTATCCTAAACAAAGTATTATTAATTAAAATTATATAATTACAATTCATAATATGAATTCGTATTGAAGCATACGTGATTAGATTTTCTTGTTTTCGTAATTGAAAAAAGGGCCCATCCTGTAAGAGAAAATACTCTCTTTATTAAACATTTTATTGCAAATTGTATCTTTTTTCCATCAATTTTTTATTTTTTATTTTTAATGTTAATTTTTAATATTTAAACCAAAATTAGGCAATTCCAGCGAAAAGTTCTTCTAAATAAAATTGTAGATTTAATTAAGTGTAATTTTTTTTCAAAAAAACATTAATATAAATGGAAACACTTAATAAGCATAGTAAATTTGTTTGACATTTTTATTAATGTATGGCACACGATAATTAACAGAATTATAGCAATATGCTTTTTTTTTAAATATACGCACCTTTGAATAATATTGAAATTTTAATAATTTTTCGTTTTTCACGGTTTGCAAGTTATGATTTTTTTACTATTTAATTAGAAAATATCGCGGAAAAATCGAATAATTATTTTAAACCAATATATAGTTGATAATTCCAATAAAACTATTTTAATTTTTAAAAAAAGTTAAATGATAAAAAGTGCATTTGCCATCCAAAAAATTGAATTTTCGATAAAAAAAACCTTTCAGCAAAACAAGAGAATTTTCAACTGAAATAGATAAATGTTCTAGGGAAAATGGAATACCTAAACATTTGATTTAAAAATTAAATTTGCATAAAAAAACTAGTCTTCTACGTAAAAATGTATTTTTGTCAAAGAATAGAATAGATTATTTTTAGCTGGAACGGGGCTTTTAGCAACGCCAAAAAATAATTTTTAACCCAAAGGATTAAATGTTTATAAAACAAATCAACAGAAAATTTAGCGAAATGTTTATTTAACAAAAATAACTGAAAGAAATACTAAATCTCAATCAAAAGGACCGACTTCAAACCAAGAATTTATTATTTTTTTACAAGATACTTGATTTGTGAAACAAATGTTAAATTTTTAAATTAAAATAAAAAGTTAAAAAAAATTTAAAACCTAAAATTAAAATATTTAATGGACTTTTAATCTAATAATTAAATATTCTATCAAAAAGTTAAATTTTGTAGCAAGAAGAAGACAAATGTTCAAATTTATCTTATAAAAAATACAATTAAGCTAATCAAAATTTTATTGCACACAGTATCGTTTTCCAAAAACTTAATTTGTTTATTTTAAAATTTATTTATTTCAATTAAAAAAAAAAATACGAATCCTATTAAAAATGGATAATAGCAAATTTTTACATTCTGTTAGTGTTCAAGTGTAATTAATTAATTTATTTCGTGCCTTGCGTTATTGCTCCAAAAATTTAATTTTTGTATTGTTAATGTTATTTTTCATTTCACGATAGAAAAAACTACGCTTTATATCCAAAACATTTTTTTATGTTTAATTTTTTTGTCTGGTAAACAACTTTTTTCTATTTTCTTGTAACTTGTTTCGATTCTCTGAAAATTTAATATTTTTTTCAAATAATAATTTTTACGAATAAAACAAATACTACGCTTACAATAAAAAAACGGCTGTGGGTACATGAGGAGCAGAAAAGAGATTTCTTAATAAGTGAATAGAGTAAAATGAAATTGATTTATTGTTTTGCTGAAAAAGGTGACGAAATACGATTCAACATATGTATACATACATATGATATACTTATGCATAACCTTCAAACTCGTATATTAACGAGTTTTACAATTTTGCCTTTATATTCTTTCAATAAAGCAGAAAATAATACAACAACATCTTTAATTAAACACCAATATTCGTCACGCTTCACATTATTATAAGTTTTATCTAGTGAATAATAATATTAATAAATTCATATATTTTTAGGAAACGAATTATAGCTTTACACTATCGAATTCATTGAATTTTGTACGAATCTTCAGTCAATATTTTAGATCAAAATTTAAGTTAATATTTTAGATCAAAATTTAAGTCAAAATTTTAGATCCTAGTATTGATACGCGTCTTCAAAGTCGTTCTCCAAAGACGTGAGCACCAAAGATGTGAGCACTTTAAAGATACGAGCGTGTCGTTTTTAAAGAAGCGAGCGAATTTTTGTCTCCTCTATACCCGCCCTATTTTAGAGTCAGGGGGGCGCAAGAGCGCGCTGCCTTTAATTTGACGCGCGCATGCGCGTAGCAGGCCCGCCTGCGTTCTGATGCATTACCCCCGAAATCTAAAAATCTAAAAGAGTGGAAATCCCTTGCAGGCTGGCATCTTTGAAGTTCCCGATTAGCGAGTTTATTTTAGCTTTGGAGTTCGAGTGTATATTTATTTTCTAAATTACCTTAAAAAACTAAAATCCCTTATTTTGATTTTTTCTCTATTTTGAGCTGTTGTGCTAAAAACAGGATTTTTGTTTTCATATTATTTTTTAAGGATAAAACAAAAGATCCTAAAAGTATTCTTTTATATTTTTTACATAGCTCGCGTCTGTTGGCGTAGTATTGAAGTTTTTGATTTTCTATTTCAATATGAAGTTAGCAAAATAGCAAAAAAAAAATTTATTTTAAAATTGACCCCTGAATTTTTTTTTCAAAATTACCTGTACATATATTTTAATATTGCCGGATATTACTTTAAAACGTGAACTGAAAAAAATACTTGAAAATTTTTAGAAATGCAATTTTATGTTTAAAATAAAATATAGGGTAAAAATTATGTTGAAGTTTCAATTAAAAGAATTGATCAGTGTTTCTTATCTTATGAACCGTTTACTTAAGTATTGACTGATTAATTTTTTTTAAACTGAATATAAATTGTTTTCAGTTAAAACAAATAAATCAAATATTGGCATTAGTTTTATTGAATTGAATATTAGGTATTATTTCGATAATAAAATTAATTTTTTGTTTAAAATATTTCCAGTAAAATCATTCTTTCTAATGTATGTGATTTTGTGAAATGTATATCTGAATTCAATTTTCAAAATTATATGCACACGATTTCCATTAAAATAATTTTCAAATCATTTTTATATTCTTTACTGATCAATTAATTTACTAATCGATTCTGCTAAAATTTATATTTTCTAGGATTAGTTAAAAGCTTATGCATAATAAGATTTAAGTAAAGACAAGTTTAAATTTGAAGTAAATAAAGTGAAAGTTATTTGAATGTTTCAATTAAAATAATTTTTTAAAGCTTTAAATTATTTGAATGTATATTAAATAATTTTGTGAAAACTTAAATTTAGTGGGATTATTTCCAAAGATATAAAAATATTCCGAACTTAAAACTCAAATTTAAAAATATATATAAAATTGAAAATAATTTGATTTTTGCAACACAAATAACTGCTTGAGACTTCTTTTTTTGTCAACTATTTAATTCATTTCCATCGGGTTGATTTGGACCACAATACTGAATTACATAGATGAAATAAGTCAAATGAGTATCTAAATTAATTTTTTTAAATTATAAGTGAATGAGATCAATTTAAAAAAATTAATTGAATATGTTATTAATAAATTAAATATATACAAATTCTGCTTCAACTTGAAAGAAAATGTAATGTAAAACTTATTAGAATGATGCACTGAAAATGATTTTTTAATGCTTTTTATAAAGCTTGAAGTTAGGTGACAATTGATTAAATAATTTTTTAATGATTCTGATCTTGTGAAGTGTGTATTTGCATTCAATTTTTTAATTTACACATTAATCTATTCTAATTTTTTATTAAATCAGTATAAAAGAGTACTTGAAAATAAAATTTTCAGAAGTCAAAATAGAAAAAATAGAATAAACATGATTTTATTGTCTAAATGAAAATGATAGTTTTATGCTTTGTACGTTATGAGTACATTAATTAATTATTAGCTGATTTTTGTACAATATTTAATTTTTTGTTTTTTTTATAATTAATTTCTTTTATTTAAGTAACATAAATTTATTATTTACTTCAAGTTTATGTAATTTAATATAAGTCATAATTATTTAATAAAAATTTGTCAGAAATTTGATATCGAAATTATTTGCGAATATATTTTTATTTTTCCTGGCATAGTGTTTTTAATTTTTAATGATTTTGTACACACATAATTTCCCAAAAATTATGTTTTCACAATATTAAATTAACATATCGTGCACTAAAATCTTCGAATGATATCTCGCTCTTTAATATTAATAATAGTAATAGTCAATTCTAATTTACATGGATTCATTGAATACTTTACTTTAAATTATAATTCAGTGAAACTTTGGATGGTAAAAAATTTTAGCAAATGAATAGTTTTTCATGAATTTGGTAAATGATAAGAATTAATTAGTTAATTATTCTAACTAATCTTAGTAATTAAATTTTATTACATCAAGGTGACAATCATAAAACGTCAATATCTCAGAAGGACAAGTTTCACGACGGTGATTTAAGACATAACGAGTATAGAGTATGTTATTTGATCTAAGAAAACATAAAAATATTCGTTAGGAACAGCTTTACTTAAATTTCTTCATTATACGTCTATAAGTTTTTCTTATAATCGAAGAAGATGAGGATTTTCTATACTCTCGTCATATCCCTTCCAGCTATCTTCAATTTAATTGGTAAATAATATCATATAATGTCTTCATTTAAAAGAAACCCTACTAGAATACATTTTTTAAATAATTAGTAGTTCCAAGTAGGTCTTAAATAGTTCTACAGCTCATTGGAACTTTTAATTTATTCATACGGAATAGCATCCTTAAATCGGGCAAACATTAGGCAAACATTCTAAGACAATTTAATTTTAACCGCCTTAATGAATACGGTCCTGACTTGGCACCCAGTTTTTAGTTTAGATGTCATATCGCAACCGACAGATATACAAAATTGCGAATATAAGAATTAAATTTAACTGCTCCTTGATAATTATAATTTTCTCTGATAACACAGCTTAAAAAAAAATGCCTGCAACCAATCAGTTTGACCCCATCAGGTCAGAATCGATATCAAATTGGAGGTTCGCGGTCATTTTTATCCCATCAGCTGGGAAGGAAGGTATTCCCAAGGTCGAAATTAGGAAAACCATAGGATTGGCGCGAAACTCTACTCTAAGACGTTTTTGGGGTCGCACCATGATTTTATCAACTCTGACCTTGGGATGACCTTTATTTCAAACCTATGGGATAAAAATAACCCCTGATTTGAATTCAGCTACCCCAAAAATGTCTGAGAGTAGAGTTTTTTCCATCGAATGATTTCCTTCAATTTTCCCTTTAATTGACCTTTGTCCTGACCTGAGATGGGTCAAACTAACCTCGGATGCGGTCACAGCGACCTTAAAAACGTATCGGTATGTTGGTTTATCTCGGGTTGCAGAATTTTTTTGGTGAGCTGTGTAATTAAAATGGATATAAAAGCATTTGCGCACAGAAAAAAGGAAAGATAAAGTTTACATCGATTTTAGGTGAAAGATTGACCGCAACAAAATTAACCTTTCCAGATAAACTTTACATGAATCGATGATAATTTTCGATTTTCATCAAAAACTCACAGACGTTTTTGGAATCGTCAAATCCGAATCCGGGGTCATTTTTATCCCATCGGCTAGGAATGAAGGTAATCCCAAGGTCATAATTAGATCAACTATTGGGTTTTCGAAAAATTCTACTCTAAGACGTTTTTGGGGTCGCTGAATTCGAATCCTGGGTTAGTTTGTCTCAATACATTTGGCACCATGGTTTTCCTAACTCTGACATTGGGATGACCTTCATTTCAACCCGATGGGATAAAAAAGACCCTGGATTTGAATTCAGCTACCCCAAAAACGCCTAAGGGTAGAAATTTTTTTCCACTGAATGATTTTTTTCAATTTTCTCTTCACTGAAGCTTTGTCCTGACCTGAGAGGGTCAAACTGACCTCGCAGGCGGACACAGCGACCCCAAAAACGTATAAACTTTACGTGAATCGATTATAATTTCCGATTTTGAAATTTGTCTGGATAATCTTTCGCCTTATGATCGCTCCATCTTTATTCGAGATGTAGCGTCAGTTACGACGCCAGCGCTGTCCATCGTCGTTTAACTTCATTAAATTGCAGAGGGATGAAGTTTCCCATCTGCCAGTTGTTTTTCGCGCTTCTTGCGAAATCGTATTGAATAAGTTCTAATTGGCCTACAATAGTTTAATTTATTTCAAAGGAAGTATATCAGTAAGAAAATATTTCTTTTCGGGGTTTCTATTGCTGATTCTACATGTTTTACCGAAATTTTTTTTACGTTATCGTGACGGAGTAGACGAGATCAGAATTATTCTCCTGACCTTGCTGAAACTTTCGTCGAAATATGTTTAATTTTTAACTGTTAAAAGTCTTATCTTGCAAAAAATTTTAACTTCGGTTTTTCTGTGTTGTTTTAAAACTGGTGTCCGGATTTATAGCTTGAATTCACTCATATTTTGCCGTTTCCCATGGCTGCTAAGGACGCCGTAGCAGACGACATGTCTTATTCCATCGTAGGATAAATCTGTGCAAATACAACTGATAATTTCTAATTGCATAAAATATTTACGTTTACGCTCTAATAAAATAATGGTGGTTGGTAATAATTACATAGGAATTGATTTCTAGGGTGAAGAAAGCCTTTCAAATTACTTATATTTAAATTCTTTCTATTGTTAAAGAAATATTTATTTTCTTATTAAGAATCGAGCTAGATACATTTTTGGATAAAAAGTGGAGCTTTTAGCAAAATAGTTTAATTTTCAAAACAAAGAAATTAATTTTCAAGTAAAAAAAAAGTTTTAACCAAAAATGGGAAAGTTAAATTTTGAGTTAAAAAATTAATTTTGAATAATGAAAAAATAGAATTTACAACGAAAAACTAAAATTTTCCACCGAAGATACGAATTTACAAACAAAGATACTAATATTCTTCCAAAAAAGACAAATTGTCAACAAAATACAGGAATTTTCAACCACATAGTTAAATTTTTGGCACAAAAATAATTATTACCAACAAAAAAACAAAGTTTCACAAAAATATTTGAATGTTAAAGTGAAAAATTTAATTTAAAATCAAATAATGTAATGTTTAAGCCAATAATTTTCTGTCGAAAAGATAAATTTTAAATTTTGCATATCAAGCTTGTAACAAAAAAGAACACGAGTTTTGAACAGAATTGATCAATATTTAACCTCATAGAAGAATTTTCAACCAAACAGATCAATTTTCAACTAAATAAGAAATAAATTTTCAACCAAAAATTATTCAATTAAATTTGCAGTTAACATTTTTTTCAACCCAAAAACTATTAAATTCTCAAAAAACAGATTTTCATCATAATTGTTAATTATTAAAATTCAAAAAATAATATTTAAAAAAAAAAATAAGTATTTACCAAAAATGGAATTTACATTTTCAGATCAAAATTCTATCTTTAACAAAAAGTATTAAGTTTAAACCGAAGAGATGAATTTTCAATAGAAGAAATGCATTTGCAAAAGAAAAATATAAATTTCAGGGCAAAAATGAAATAGTTAAAATTTCAGTTCAAAAATTAGTTTTCAACCAAAGAAGCAATCTAATCTACAAAAGAATAGTTAAATTTTTAAACTCTGAAGTAAATGCAGAAACACCAAGAATAATATTTTAACAAAGACGTAAAATTTCTACCAAAGAAATTAATTTTCAACTAAAAACGATAATTTTTTTTTTAATTTTGTGCTTAAAAATTTAAATATTTTGATTTTCTTTTTTTTTTTTAATAATTGTTTTATTACTGAAAATGTTACTATTCCACTTTTGGTTAAAACCTTATCTTTTTTATTTGAAAGTTCATGTATTTTGTTCAAAATTCGTATTTTTGGAAGAATATTAGTATTTTTCTCTGTGCATTTAGTTTTTTGTTTTAAAATTTCACTGTTGTATTTTTTCTTAAAAATTAATCTTTTTTAAAAATTCGATTATATTGTTAAAATTGCCTTTTCTTGAAAAATTATCTTTTTAGTTGAAAATTCATTTTTGTTGGTACTGTGTTTTTTTTAGCTTTTTATGAGGTTTTATCACGGTTTAACAATTAAATAATATTTACGTAAATAATTTTCAGAGGCGATTGCATGTTGGAAAACAAAAATTTTTTCATTATTTCACAAGTAATGCGCTTTTTGCTTAGTAGTTTGTCACTTGCTTCATACCCGTTAAACATCACTCGTAAAACGCTCACTTTCAGACCACCTTTTTCCGATTTTTGATCACTGCGTACCACTAGTATAGTACAATTGCATGCTGTAGAAAAAATTAATACTCTGTTTCTTTGTGCAGAGTTGAGTTCACAATTCGACTGTTTGCCTAATGGCGACCCTCTCCCTATTGTTTCTCGTCCTGGGGCTTCTTCTTCTAGCAGATCCAAGCCTCCTTCTAATGCCACACGTCGTTCACAATTCATATTGGGATTTAAACTTGAACAACTTAGATTCTTTCGAATTATTTCCCGCAAGAATCAGCACCGGATATTTGAAGTTTGCAGATACACTTTTCCAGCTAATATGCCAATTGATTTACGAGGAACACGTAATGTCCATGTTCCAATGCCAACGGAAGAACAACTGGTTCTAACAACATCCACGGGCAACATTATGGCATTATTGGAACGTAATAATACAATTCTTCGTGGAATTTTTAGCAAAGATTTCGTACAAAAACGGGTTAAAATTAACATGGTTAGTGGCGAGATTTTCTTAATGAACAGAGATGAAATCAATGAAACTCCCTTAGGGACAAGAAACCCAATCTCAAGGTATTTTAGAACAGTACATATAAAAAAGATGTAAAGTAAAATCGTCTTCACCATAATTCAATCTAATAAAATGTGAAATTGAAATATGTGTTGTTTGTAATCCGAATTCTGTTTAATATCCTACCAATAACCGATAATTACAATAAAGAGTACATTTATTATTGCTATCTATAATAAAGTCTATAATAAATAATAATATCTATAATAAAGAAATATTTTGTCAATGCCCTATTCTGTGTTTTTCGGATGGCGATGAAAAACTTTCCTATATTTTAAACTTGGTATTTGCATTTTCCTCGCAATTGCGCATAAATCTTTTAAGATTAAAGATTAAAGCATGACAAATTGTGTTTTGGTGATCATGAATTCTCTCTTGTTAAAGGTTCTTAGACTTTGACGAACACATTCTCATCACGTAGCTCGTGCTTTGCTCTCGATTTTTTCTAAAATTAGAACTTGTCTACATTATGATCAACTCTATTATATCAAGTTTTTATTATCTTTATTTCTTTATCTGGTTTAGTAACTGCTTATTCAGACATTTCAAAATAAATTACACAGTTTATTTCAAATCATTACAAATGTTTCAAATATTTGCCGACAGTGGGTCGGTAAACAGTGCCTATCGTCCTAGAATTTCGTGATGGTAAGAATAATATAGACGTAAACACGACGACGAATCGGCAAAACATCCATACTGAGTGAACGAATCAACTCAAGGACCTTATTTAGTTTATGGTACTGCGAGAGCTTTGGCTGATTCAAATCGAAGGCTAAAACCGAGATTGATCAGAAGACTGAAAGACGCTTGTGTCAACTGAACAATCATATTAGATGAAGAAGAAAGAATTTGTCCCCAGAAATGGGGAAGCTAACCAAGATAGGCTCAAAGCCATGGACCTGCGAGACCACCATACTTTTGAGTGGAAGGATCGAGTCAGGCTCCTGCATGAGTAGGTTGCGTCACTTGATTGAATGTTACGTGGTGCAAGAAATACCCGGAGCTCTCTCACTTTGATGAGACTAAGATCCACCGCGCAGAGGCATCCACCAGAGAAAGAGCGATGCTTCAGAGCCAGCAGGAACGTCAACATTCAGGTTTCTCCAAAGCCCAATGAACTGGCTGAACTGGATGACAAGCTTCGTGGCGATTTTTACGCAGAATCCCGCATATGGAAACTCAATTTTAATATGGATAATGTAGCGAGAGCTTTAGCAGATGCAATCCGTAAAAAAAGGAAACAACTACTGATCATGAGACCTAACGCCAGATGAGACAGTTTTATCTGCTTCAGAAAGTACCTTCATAGAGGCCACATCTCAAATGCGGCTTTGCGGCACGCCCATGTATGTATAGGTGTCTCCAATGCAAAGGTGTCGTATAGCGTTTCTATCGATGATCGCATGATCCTCGGGACGTGACTAAGTTTCCCTCGCTCAAAACAAGCCTTGAAGCATGTTTATAAGACAAAATCCATTCCAATATCCTCAGAGCATCCTTGAAAATCCCTAGTACTGGGTTTAGCGGCTCTTTATTTTTAGAATAGATCTTAGGATCATTCCTGTAAAATACATGAGTAAGATTATGCTTTCTATCTTCACGTTTTTCGCAAAAGTACCATTCGGAATGGCAAAGTGCGAGAGATAGTGTCAATAATGTGAGGCAAAAGAGGAGTGTACAGTAGTCCAGAAGACCCGAAATCTTGGCCAAATACCTAGTATGGAATTTGAATAAACCAAACTATTTATCATTTTGTAGACACATTAGAGTTTTTGAAAATAGATTACAACAATTATAATTGCCTAATATTGTTATTAAGTGATATCTTTAACTTAGAAAACCACCATCATAATGCTTTATACTATCTATTTCACGTGGGCCTCAATGGCAGTTCGAAAACTCGTAATTGGTATGTGCAGATTATCTAGAGGTTCTTTGTATTTTTTACATATAGTCTTTATTTCATTACAGATTCCAAAAAAATGGCTGTCAATAGCCTTTCAATAGTTCTGAAGTTCTTTTTAAATTTTAGCAATAATAATTTTTGAGAATGCGAGGCTAACTTTAAACTTCCTCCTATTTTTAAAAACTTAAACTTCTCTTAAATTTCTGTAACTGATCCAGTATAGCAGCTTGAACATGTCAAGAAATCCGCAAAGTTGACAAACTTGACAAATAATTTCGCTAAAGGGTTTAAGGGTAGCGTGTTTTCGGAGAAGCACAAAATTTACTGAATATTCAAGGATTTAAAAAGTTTTAAAGTCACAAATGCTTCCAATACCTAGTTTTTAATTACATAATTTGCTCCAAATAATGCGATTCAACAAGAACTTATCTACAATCGATTTTTAAATAAACTTTTTAAAATACTGTGAATAATTCCACTTGTTATTCTTAGCCCATCTGCTTCCACACAAATAATAAAATCTCGAGTTCTGCATTTGCAAACTTATGGGCTGACAGTCATTTCTAAATTTACATTCACAAATTTAAGATAGCCAGTACTAACATCATGCGATGTTGTGTTTCAGGATATGAGTAATACGATGTTCCTTGTTGCAGTGTTGAGTTTACAATTTGAGTGCTTACCTAATGGCTCGCCTCTTAATGGAGTTCATCGTTCCGTCGCTTCTTCTTCTAGCAGGTCTGTTCCTCCTGTCATAAATAATCCTCCTGCCAGATCTCCTCCTCGTGCTGAGCGTCTTCTTCGTGAAAAGTCCAGGTCTCCCCCTCATAGCATTCTTCTTTCTTCAACCATACTTGGATTTCACCCTAAAGATCTTAGATTTATTCGTCTCATTCGTAACTCGAATCCGCATCGGGTTTTTGAAATTCGCAGATACACTTTCCCTGCTGATAAGCGAATTCAGTTAAAAGGAGCAGGTAATAAACGTCAGCCCATGCCATCCGAAGCGCAACTGGTTTTAACCACATCCACTGGTTACATCTGGGCGATATTAGAACATAGGAATACAATTCTTCGCGGAATATTTTCCACATCATCTTCTGCATCACGGGGAAAAATAAACATGGACAGCAGTGCGATTTTCATTTTGACGCCTAATGAAATTGAGGATTGCCCCATAGGCACAAGGAACCGAATCAGAAATAATTTTAGAGTAGTGCATGTAAACAAGATGAAAATTAAAATTCTTAACACTTAAATTCAATGTATGCAACTGTAAAGATAAATATTAGAGTTCTTGTGATTCGAAGTTTATTCGAAATCCTACAAGTAACTGTTAATTAGAATAAAGGGTCAATGTATCTCCCTACTTAATGCTTAAGTCTTTTCGCAATGCACTAGTGTTTCTTTTTAGACGCAGATAAAAACTCTCTTTTGTTTTTACTACAAAAATAATTTAGAAGGAAAATTACTATAGGTTTATAATTATGTAACTATACATTTTTCCTGCAGGAAATTCCACACTACAGCAGATGAAATTGAGTCAGAGATATCAACTTTCTTTTTAAGTTAGTATCCTATGCTACGTCTTGTTGAATAATTACATAATTTTGATACATTTCTTTTAATATTAAATAAATTTCTATTTTTTTTAAACTCTTTATTTGCTCAGGCAGTTTTTTTTCGACAGCTAAAAAAATGAAATAAAATGGAACACATGCAATTAGGTTTCTGACTGCAAGTTCATGGAACTAATACATTTACCACTTTTTAATTTTTTAAACAAATATAATTTGTATTAATAATTACTTTCCAAAAATACTTTAAAATCTTAATTAATTTTATCTTTTATATTTTATGACATTTTTTCAGCTATCGAAAAATAACTGCTTGACATATTAAAAATTGCTTAAACAAATAGAAATTTATTAAACGTTAGAAGTAATGTATCAAAATTATGTAGAAATTTAACGAAAAGAAACATAGAATACCAACTTGAAACAAGTGGACATCTCTGGCTGAATTTATAGAAACTTTGAAAATAAACAATAATGAATTGTTTAAATTATAACATAATGTTTATAAAAAAATTTACTACTCCAAACTCGCCATCTTCTCTTCTAGGGTTTCTGCCAACAAGGCTTGGTTCCTTGTCAGACTTGCTGGTTTACATGTATGATTAAGGAGTTTCTTCTTTTTAAACAGCTCGGCAAGGCTATTCTTGCACTTTCGAGAATTAGCCTGGGTCCATTTTTCTTTCTATTTCCTCCTTCTCCGATTATGGTTCACTACTGCTGATTGTTTGATGTCCACTGTTTTCCTGCCAACTTTCAATTGCCTATACAAGTGCTACAGATGAGGACAATTTCTTTTTAGTTGCTCATAGTTTTCTGGAAATAAATATTATTCGGCTTATTCTTGTCTTCGTAGATGCATGTGTTTGGTCATATTTTTTTCGATATCAGTGTTTATTCAATTTTTAAGCTATTCCTTCCTCTTAACGTGATACTGTATTAATACTTTTTACAACTTGTTCGCTAATTCCAAAACTTCTCTTTCTACGTCTCAGATTGTAATATCTAGATTGTGTTATATTACTCGTATCTCAATTTTCAATTACTTCTTCTTCGATTATTTTTTATTTTTGCCTGCTATTTGCTAAATGCTTACTTATATTTAAAGCAAAAAAAGTTATAAATTTACATAGAATAACTGACTCTGAGGAAATCATCTCAGAAGCATAGGTTTGACACTAGTAATCCAAGAGTTAAAGACTTTCGAAAATTGTATATAATGCCAGGAAGCACTAGAATATTATTTAGTTACGGCGCCATTAATTACTTTACATTAATAAGTTTTTCATCAGATAAACAAAATAAACAAAATAAACAAAATCACCTAATGTATTAACTTCAGGCGCATTATACTAGCACTTTAGTTTTAAACAATTTATATTTCTGAGTTCCTCTTCACTACTTCTAGAGTTCATTAGCACTTTCAATTGTATCGTGCAGGACAGTAATCTTCAGAAGGTCAATCCACTCGAAGGCAGCAGTCTATAACGCTGTTTAGCCATCCATCTCAATAAAAGCTGCTTTATTGTACTCACTCTTTCGGTATTTCTTTTCATCCGAAATTAAAAATTCAAAGAGCATATTAATATGTGAGGTAATGGTTATCGCCGAACCTAGGATAATCAATATATATTAAAAAATAAATATTTTAAATGTTTTTAAAAATTTCGTTCTATAATTTGATAATTTTTGAAACTAGTAAATAGATTTGGGGATATCATGCGTAACAGTAAGAAAAATATAGTTTTGAGAAAAACGCGCTGACACGGTGCGGCGCTCACTCAAACAATTCTCGCCATAGAAAAGAAGATAGTAGATCTCAGTGCGCATGCGCGACTAGTCTATAGTTCTGTTTCGAAACGTCTGAGCTTGGCAGTAATGGTGCAGTTACGCCAGGCAGAACTTTATGTGTTTCGTACATCATGATCAGTCTTATTAATACTCCGTGTTCGAACGCTATCCAATGCTACACTGCACCTTCCCAACAACTTCGAATGACAAAAAAATTAGTCTATACACATATTCTATACATCATTTAGATGAAATTTAACCAATGTATATGGTCCTAATTTGGCCATAAGGCTTCCGATTAATTTTCGATGTCTTGACGTAACTAATTGATATAAAAAATTGCGAATATAAAGGTTTTAATTTAATTAATACTGGTTAGTTATAATTCTCTCCAATGCCGTCGTGAATTAAAAAGTAAAACTGATACCGTTAAATACTTTTTCCATGTCAATTATAAATTTACTATAAACTCAATAATTGTCATTTAGAGATCGAAAGGTTAATATGTTAGATAGCCGATTCAAGTTAAAAAAATGGACATTCCCCAATTTTATAATAAATCGTAGTTTCAATAACTTGTAGTTTAAAAAAATGAAAATGGTTTAAATAGGACGTTTAATGCGGAATGGCGTCCTATACGCCGAGGTTCATGAGAATTATAAGACTCCTGAAACTCATAATTGCACTATCACAGGAAAACATATCCGTTCTACTGTTCCGGATACCCCTGTTCGATTCCTATGTACCCAAATGCAAACGCAAATATTTCTTTTAACTTCTACGTTTTAATTACTTACTGCCCTACAAATAATAAACGTTAACAAGAAGATATACATAATGTGTTCATTAGGTCGAATTTTCGAAGAAGATAAATTAATTTCACTTGTTATGCATTACCCATCTTCTTTCATGCAAACTATGCAACTGCTAGATCTGCATTCGCCGCCATAAGCACTGTCAGCCATGTCTGAATCTAAAATTTTAGAAATCCACGCAGTCACTATCATCGTACAATTGTGTATGGTAGAAAAAATATATACACCTTTTTTGTTGCAGGCTTGAGTTCACAGTTTGAATGTTCGCCTAATGACGAGCCTCTTCCTGCATTCCCTCGATCCGGCAATACTTCTTCTTCAGATAGGTCTCTTTCTCCTGGTATATCTCCCTTTCATGCCAGGTCTCCTTCTTATACCGATTCCCCTCTTCGTGATAGGTCCGGGTCTCCTCCTCACGTCAGACATGGTTCTTCACTCCTTTTATTTTTAAATTTTAAGTTTATTCCTAACTCGAATCCGCACAAGGTATTCGAAATACGCAAATACACTTTTCCTGCCTATATGCCAATTCGGATCAAAGGAGCTGATAACGTCCATGGCAACACAAGAACAACTGGTTTTAACAACATTCACTGGTGACATCATGGCAATATTAGAACGTAACAACACAATTCTTCGTAGACATTTGGCAGCGTTTCCTTTGTAAAATGGGTAAAAATAAACATGAACAGCGGTTTGATTTTCGAATTGACCCGAGATGAAATTGCGGAAACTCCCCTAGGGCTAAGGAACCCAACCTCAAGGAACTTTAGAAAAGTGAATGTAAGCAAAATGTAAATTAAATTCGTCTATGCCATAATCCATAATCTAATTGTTCACAAATTCTTTTTCGACAATTTTGGGCGAACACCCTTTCCGCATGTGTATGTGCGGGGAGGGAATGAAAGAGATACGGTCCTCAAAAAGTAAGAGGGACACGGGACACTATAAGGTTGGGGAGGGGGGGGGGGGGGGGCCTGCCCTAACGTGATATAGAGTTACGTAAAAAAATAAACAAATTTGAACAAGCCAGATGAGTTCAATTGAAAAAGACGAATTTTTATAGAATTATGCTTTTTTTAGGCTTTTTTTGGGATAAAAAGAAAGTTTACGTTTTGTTCTTAGGTTCTCAGAGAATAAAAATAAAAAGTTTAACTCCTTAAATAAAAACCCCAAATTTTCTTTTTAGCGTTTGAAAGTATTCTAAATCACCGAATAAACTCACTACGTTTTACATTAGAATTATTAGATTATTTAAAAACTTTTATATATTTTTTTCACACTTTACCACTGGAGATATGTATATTATCAAGTTTATAATACCGTGAGAGAATTCGATCATTTTGTGATGTAGTATATTTGATAAAAAAACTTTGATAAATTCAGATGTTAGCACACGCTTATTGAATGGGTACCCAAATTTCGTAAGCTTACCACCAGTATAGTAATGCATTTTAGATATACATATAATTCAGATAACCAATTAATAAATTTAGACGGAGTTCGCCATTTTCAAAAATCTGATTTACACTTGAAACTATTAAAATATTTAAAATCCATTATATATTAAATATATTATATAAGTCATTGATATTCTGTGAAATTCAATTAACGATGATTAAATTCGTTTAAATGTTTTAAATCCGTGTAGTTTCTCTGAAATCGCTTCTAGTCTTTAAATCCCTTTAAATTCTTCTGAAATATGATCAAGTTTCTGGTGAAATCCAGTTAAATCAGACGAACAAAGTCAAGACACTGGAACGCGAAAATAACAGGAATTTTTTTACCTAAAAGGTTTAGATAAATATAGTAATGACCTTTAAAAACCACCACGTAAATTAGAGTAGAGCTACTCTTTTATTAATAAATAACTGGCAATGACGTACTTTCTTACACGTTAGTGTGAATGGTTATAGGGAATAATTTGTACATGAATTAATAAGATATCAAGAGAACCCTTGTTCAATATTCTACGTTTAATAATTTATTAACTATGAATTTGTTAATTAAGTATGTAACTTTGCTAATTATGGAAAGTATCGATGTATTGAATGAATTTTTATTAGCTATGAATAATATATCCACTTTTTTTCATAGATCTATGAAATGAAATTTTTACTGAGTATGAAAGGACTTTTAATCATATTGAAAATCCAAAATGGTCATGGTGGAAGGTGAGGAGATTTTATTTCTTGGACCAATATTATTGAATGTTACACTTTCAGTAATTTATCTTTTCGTGAATCTGCTCGAGGATAGTGTTGGTTTTAGAAAAAAGGATGTTCGTATTTAATTTTTTTTTTAACCTAATCGAGAAATTATTGCAAACAATCATTTTTTCAGACGTAAACTTGTCCAAGAGACGCAATGGCTCAGAGGATAGTATTTCAGGCTTTCGCGCAGAAGGACTATGGCTCGATCCCACAGCCAGTACACAGAAAAAATTTGGTGCTGTAGCCGTCCCTGTAGATACAACTGCTGCGTTTAACGTAGGGTAGCTGTTGCTTTCAGTATAGGAGCACACTATTGTCCGTTTGAGGGATAGTTGCTGCACCTTAGAGAGAGAGCAGTTGCCTCTTAACATTGAGAACGCAGCGCTACCTCCAGTGTAGATAGCATCTGTACTACCGCGCGGGAAAAGTGCGATAGGGACACGATTAGCGCGTCGTCTATCGATATAACTAATTTAAATTATTTAATGTATAAAGCAATTAATTTAAATCAATCCTTCAATTTTTAAATTGCAGAAACAAATTTGACTACAAACTTTCACAAAGTATTTTATATAATAAAAAAGTTTTATATTTGGTCTGAAAATTATATACGTATATGTACTTTTTAAATATATTGCTTTAAACTCTTTTGTGATAATTGCGCCGCATATAAGCATTATAAATACGGAGCGACTACTGTCCTTCTTGAGGGACAGCAACTGCCCCGCAACATAGGAGAGCAGTTACTCTTTAAAAATATGCAACAGTTAACCTAAAAGAGGCGCCTGAGTTGCGCTTTCACATGGTCGCGCAACGTCACTAGTGTCAGTGTAGCAGTGCTGCCAAATTTTTTTCCGTGTACCAATGGATATCTCTCTATATACTTCAACCGAGGATCCGGTGGTTAGGAGCCCACCTTAAATTGTGGATCTCCACAGAAGATATTGGTTACGTACCAAACTGATTCAGTAATCTCTATGCGCTTGAGAAACCTACAGAAGACTCTTACTCGGCGATCCCTAGACAATTTCGGGTAATGAAGACACACACATATACACTTACATAATGCGCCAGAGTAGTCCTTCGATTCTTTGCATTTAGCTGGTGACCTCAGAAGGATCCTAGGTGACCCTAGTATGATCACATTTTCTCCAACGGCTTGCTACGGAGGTTGCTGAATGGCAGAGTGGGTGAGGATCCAAAAACACTTGGCAAAGATAAGCGGATAAGCCAGCAGGTGGAACACCCAATGATGGAAACATTGCGCGTGCTTTTTTTCATATCCAGGACTAACAGGAAACTACAGGAATTAAGTTTCAACTGGCAAAGGACTCCCGTATTATATTGCAGAATTTAACTTGTGGACAAGAGGTGGATCCAGACAAGTCCGAAATGATTTCTACAAGACTGCTGAGCTGCATGTTAGACATTCTTAATGGTTCTCTATGCCTTCATCAGTATATAAGGTTGTTCTGCGTGGTGTGAATATAATTCGATCAACATCTCTTCCTATTAGACAACTGCCCGAAGAAGCGCAAGTAGCGCGAAACTAGGAATGCCAGAGATTACGGGAATATAAAAAAGCTAGGAATTTGGTATGACCATGAACACAACTGACCACTATATTGCTCGAGTGCTACGATACCAGAATGGCCCCTGAAAGAGACGATTACAAGGAATAACTGAATGTGCGATCAATATTAATGAATAATACATTTACTACTTAATTTTTATTGTTTCTAAATAATAAATTAAATAATGGAATACATTATTTTATTATATGCGTTTTTCACTATTGCGAGCCTATGTATTTAAGTACTTGAGGCCACTTACTCAAAAAATTCAGAAAATAGCTTGGTCGTTTAAATGTAAACAAATCCAGAGTGCCACAAGCGTATTTAAAAATTCAATTGGGATCATTGTAATTAAAAACAAAACGACGAATATCACTGGCATATAACAGGGCTCACCACTACCATAGCGTGCGAAACAGTTGCACTAATAATATTTAATTAGTTAGTAGCACAGTGAGGCAATTGCATGCTTTTAAAATTCCGCGCTTTTGAAAATAAAATGTCTGCGAAGTAATTGATTTTAGCGAACCTATGGTCGTTGTAAATTTAAGGAGAGACTAATGTAAGT
>JAAAKG020128829.1:0-14777 GCA_010014905.2 Druon quercuslanigerum | reverse complement strand
TCAAAATAAAATTGAATAATTGGGTCAATTAAAAAACGACATTTTTCAAAAAAACAGTAAAGATGTCACTGAATGTAACATTTAGTTTCAAGGATATTTTTACACGGGAAGTTCGAATATTCATAAAGTTCTTGTTCGCAAAGGAAGCAATAAGACGAAAGTGTAAGTAAAGATGTAATTAGAGTCTACCTATTTTTAAATGATAATGATAATGATAATAATAATAATAATAATAATAATTTGTACCCTTGAATTTGTCCTTAGATAGGGCTATCCACGGCGAGCACCACAAAATGTTAGATCAATAAGAAGTGGATAGTGAGGCATCCAATATTTGGCTAAGAAGGGTGTTCTGTTTTCAGAGACGGAAGGATTCGTCATTGCGATACAGGACAAGGTTCTCAGCACCAGGAATTATCGCAAACACGTGTTACATCACGATGTGGTTGACCGGTGCCGCTTATCTGGAGATGCTAACGAATCCATCGAGCACATTATTGTTAGTTATCGCTTAATAGCTCAGAGGGAATATACGCACATAAATAATGATATTCCAGGCATTGTACATCAACAACTTGCCCTAAGCCTTGGACCCTAAACAGAATAGATGCCTATCTCTAGATAAATTCCAATACCCGTTTTAGATAACGAAGATTACGTCTTATTTTGGGATGTTACTATCCAAACGAATCATTAAATCAGGGCCAATCGACCTGACATCTTGATGCTAGAGAAAAAGGGGGAAGAATCTACATCATCGGCATTGCTTGTCCACTTAACCGAAATTTGCAGTCAATCTATGCAACCAAGATTCACAAGTATAGCGAGTTCAGACATGAAGTAAAGACCATATGGAGGAATGAGAAATATGCGTCTATTCATCCCATTAGGATTTCGGCTACAGGAAATGTACACGAAAGATGCACTGAGCGTTTTAAAAATTTAGGAGTCAGTAGGGTATTGGCAGCAGCTCAAAAGGTGATTTTATTAAGCACCTGTCGCATTGTAAGAAACTTTCTTGACCATCAGGAAGCAAGCGACTAAAAAACTGTGGAGGGGCAGATGGTAGCTCTAAGAAGGCATCCAGGGGTGACTGTTGTCACCTCCAATACTCGCGGACGTTCGTAATTGTATAACTACAGCATCATCGCAGGAGGTTTCAAGCAGCGCATTATATTAACTACTAACATACTGATTTTATCAGTTACTTGACTTAGTCCGTGGCTATGATGTATAACCGGGTTCACCCGAGTAAAATTTAGAAATAATAATAATAATAATAAAAGAGCATCGGTGGCTCAGTTGGTTAGACGCTCGAACTTGAACTCAGAGGTCCGGGGTTTGATCCCTGAGCCGGTTCTTGTGGTTCGGAATCCACCTTAAGCTGCAGGTTTCCCCATTGTACACTTGACTGCAACCCAGTCCGTCATTGATGGGGTAAAAACCAGGCTTTGTCCAATATGTTGCGAGCACACTGCTCTCATCAGATCACTTGATTGTATTATAAAAATGCGTCTGTGACTGATGATATATACCGGGACAGTCCCCTGCAAACTATTCTAAAAATATCACAAATTCAACTCTAGACCGAAAATGCCATCTATATGTTGGGCAGTTACCATCTTAAGCCTGTGTCAACCTTTTAAATCAATAATAACATACGTAATTATAACACGTATTGCGTATCAAAATAACGGTTTTTGGGGTTACTGATTACGAATTTCTCATTAGTTTTACCACGTTTTAAGGTGGCAAATCCAATATGATCGTTAAAAAGAGAAAATGTTTCCACATTGAATCGTTTTCGTGATTATAGCACGTGTTGGGTATCAAAATAAGGCTTTTTGCGTACTTCGATTATGAATTTCTCACTACTTTTATGAAGTTTCAAGATGGCGAATCCACTGAATGAATATGCTACTAAGGCTTTCTTTATTTTTTCGATACGCCAAATGGTAAATACGTTCAAATATTGTTTTGTCTTAATTTAATGCATTTTTGTTCATTAGGAAATGCCATTTTCCTGGTTTCAATGTTACTTTTAGTGGACCGGGAAAGTTCAAAAATTTGACCAGGGAAAACCTGGAAATAACTTTTTATAAAAGATGGTAATGATGGAGGTAATATTGTAATTTGGTTGGAAATTTGAAATGGTGATAATTAATTTCATTTTTATTTAAAATTTTATCTTTTTTGGGTAACTAACTTTAAGTAATTCACTTGAGAAATGGTAGTATAATGATAATTCTATCATTTAACTACAGCTTGACGTCACAAGAGAGAAAACTAATTTATTCATTATAAATATTCCCCCGGTCAACAGCACATGCGCAGTAAGAAGAAGCATTGCGTCGACGAATCCACCGACCATGCCTCCAGTCAGCAGTGCATGAGAGGTATTCGCCGCCGAAAAGTGCAGTAGAGGGGGAAGGGTTCGTAGGTGGTCGTCGGCGAATTGCCCATCGCCCATAATACATCGCCCATACAACGGAGGGTGCACGAGATGTGTATGCAATAGGTAGATCCTTTCTTAAAGGACCTTGGCTTAATACAGCCCCTAAAGCATATTTCGAGGTATCAGTGGTTAACACAAAAGGTCTATTAAAATCTGGGTATTGTAAAATCAGTTGACTACACAACATTTCTTTTAGTTTTTCAAAGGCTATCTGAACTGCCGAGGTCCAAGCAAAGGTCTCCCTTTTCTTAGTAAATTATTTAAAGGTTTAGCGATTTTAGCAAATTCCGAAACAAACCGTCTATAATACACTGCTAATCCCAAAAATTGCTTCACGTTTCTCCCATTTTTGGGTTAGGGGAATTTTATCACGGTCTGCAACTTCTTTGGATCTGGTTTGACCCCGTCTCGAGTAATAATGTGACCTAGATACATAATTTCTTTACTCAAGAATTTTCATTTTTCGGGTTGCAGAACCAAATTCGCGGTTTTCAGCCTTCCCAGCAATCTATCGAGTTTCTCAATATGTTCTTTAAGCGATTTCGCGTATATTACAATGTCCTCAATTTATACGAACAATTCGTTATCCTGCAAACCCGCTAATACTTTATCCATCAATCGCTGGAAAGTGGACGGAGCATTCTTCAATCCAAATGGCATTCTGCTAAATTCATAATGTTCAAATTGAGTTAAAAAGGTTGTTTTATAACGGTCGTTTGGTTCTACTTCTATTTGATGAAAACCCCTTGGCCAAATCAAGTACGGTAAAATATTTTGCTCCCCCTAATTGGTCTAAAATATCGATGATATTTGGGAGCGGATAAGTGTCGCCAACAGTTTTTTCATTAAGGGCCCTATAATCAATAACGACCCTCCATTTTTTATGGTACTCATAATCGGCCTTCTTCGGAATTTCCGATACAGGTGAATTGTAAGGGGAATCAGAAAGAGCGATGGACTCTTTTTTTAATAATTCCTCTGTATCTTTGTTAATTATTTCTTTGTGCACAGGGGGATATCTATATGCTTTTTTATAAATTGGCACATTGTCGGTTAACATAATTCTATGTTTGAACGCGTTAGTTGATCCTAGTCTGTCCTCTGGCAGAAAAAATTGAGATAAAAATTTGTAAAATTTAATAATTAAACTCTTTCTTTCCTCTGGATTTAGATCGGAAAATTTTAAAACATAAATTAACTTCTCTATTCTTTCCCCTTCCAATTGTTTACGTGTTTCCTTAGTATACTGATCCTTAAATTTTCCCGTTTAAAATTCCTCTAAGGTTACCGTCGGTACAATCAACTCGCCTTTATTACTCAACGTATTTATGCGACACAAACTTGAACAGTTATCACTAACCCTAACTAACGCTTCACCCAAATATATTCCAGGACCTAAGTTTAGTTTAGACAAATATCCCTCTTTTATTTCGAAGTTCGCTATAGTTAATTTTATCAACTTTTCAGTCCTTGGTTCGATTTGAATTTTTACATTACCATATTCCGGAGAAAAAGCGAAAATTCCTAAGGGATGATTTATTGTTCTATTTTTCCGGTCGATGGTCCCATATTTAAGGAAAGGCATTCCTATTATCCCATCCCCAGGTATATTTAATTCATCGGAAGCTACCTATAACGCGCTGGATGTACCGTTAATTTTTAGCTCTACCTCTCTTAAGGTGTTTGCTGATTTTCCGCCGATTCCGAATAAAATATATTTTGTATTTTTATTAATGTGAATTTCAGATTTTAAATTATTTAATTAAATTATATTCAACTCTGCTCCAGTGTCTATTTAAAATTTTTCCTTTCCCTCTCTCAACACCTCTATTAACAAATCGACTTTAGGAGATTCTTGTAGACTTTTTGGTCAAGGCAAAAAGAATTATTCGACTTGGCGCGATTTCATCTGAGTCCGTTGTCGCATCAATTCGACGAACTCACTGCTCGTTTAAAAAACTCTTTTTGTCATTTTTCTTCTCTTCCACACTTTTCGCCAAGATTTTGCACTCGACGAATTCATGCCCGGTTTTTTTTCAATATTTACAAACTTTATTTTGGTTTGATGCCCTTTCTGGGAATTCTCTAGCATAATGTCCCTTTCTTGAGCAAAAATAACACACCGGTTTCGAGTTTCGGCAGTCTCGCACCAGGTGCCCTACCTTGGCACACCTGAAGCAGGACTTGCAGTTGATCAGAAAGGATCTGGCGTATCCCCGTTCAAGGTTACCCTGATCCCCGCAGCGGCGACAGGTCACCATTGACGAGGTCCCTTGCCTAACTTCCTCCCTTCCTCTCCGTACTCCAGCTCCTCACATCTCTTTCTCGTTTCAAGAATTTATGGGATTTTTCGTTTTTTTGTTCGTTCGGCACGAAATGAACCTTAGCGCTTTCCTTGTAAGGTCTAAACCTTTCCGAATGCAATTTTTTGTTTATTTGTTCTGGCTCTAATCGTTCTCTTTTTTCTACATATAAAGTTTTTACATAATTAGCTTCCCATTCAGCTCCCCTGGCAATTGAGATCGCCTACTGCAGAGTCTGGGATTTCTCAATCCTTAACCTGATTTTGAGTCGCATTATGAAATTCTCCTGTGCCATTTCCCTAGCAGATTTAATCATATGATTCGCGGCCTCTTCAGATTCTGTTTCTTCTGTTACCTCGATTATGTCTTTCAATATAGTCCCCACTCTATTTCCATAATCAGTTACTGATTCAGTAAATTTTTGAGACACTGTCGCTAAACTTGAGTTTAATTGACCCAAATTCCTGTATTTAGTAAATTTATCTTTTAACGCGTTTAAAAGCTTTTCTAAATTTTCTATATCGCGATCTAATAATGCATCACATGCATTTCCCTTGATTCGCGATCTAATCATTAAAAACAGATGGTTTCTTTTTTTTGAAGCAATCGAGTTGCTAGCATAAATGCAATCCCGAATAAATCTGGTCACTGGGACATTTTGCCCATCAATTTCTTTAGGAATAAATTCTAACGCCTCTTTATAAGTTATTGGATTTTTAAGTTCTTCAGCAGGCAAATTTAATAGTCCTGATCCTCTAGTCGCGATTGCTCCCAACGGACTTTGTGGTTGTCCCGTCCCCATATAGCTTAAACCGGCGTATAAAGGTCCCATTGTACGGTCGGTAGCATTCACCTCCCGTAACCCAGTCTCTGAGTTCGTTGACCCTCTACTCTTTTTCAAGTTCCGAATATCATCAGTCAGAGTTGAGGAAGGTCCGGGCTCTGCCTGGGTTTCCCTTTCAATGGTTAAATAGCTATTGTCCATTAAAGTTGATGGGGGAATCAGGGTATCGGAATTAATTTCGTTAGAAGTGACATTTTCTATCACTTCCTCATTACCGTAATTTGACAACAGATTGTGTTCTACCTTTCCTGTCGCTGACAACGTTACTTGTTTATCAGCCATCTTTAGACAATATAATATACAATTTCAATTATCAAATTTCTTCAAACTCGCAAAAATTTTATTTCGCAAATTATTCACAAATTCAATATTTGTATCAAATTCGGCAAAAGATTGGCATTGGTTTTGTAAAATTAATATTGCTCGGTGAACTGACTTACCGTTCGAAGTTCTCGATGACTTGTTTTCGACGATTTGTTTTCGACGATGTCTGCAAGGATTGAGAGGGGGTATCTTCCCGGTCTCTTCAACCCCCGTCTGCAAGTCTCGCGTGTTTCGATTGCACCGCTTGTTCTTAGGTTTAAAATCCGGGTCAAAAACCTTTGAAGAGGGCGTTTGCGGCTTTCCAACTCGTCCTTGAATTTCTTCCTCTCGTCTTTTTCTTTTGGGCTACGTTCGATTTCCACCCATTTAATTCCCTCGTTGCTCATCCACACAGCTCTGGTCCTTTGGTCTGGATCCGTCGGTTCCTGAAGTCCCTCGCTGCCGTCGCTAGTGCATAGTTTCTAATCAATTTTTGTTTGAAATTCCGATCTCTTATGAGCCAATTATTTAGATTTTCAGTTATCTTTTCGATAATTGGTTTACACTCACTTTCTTACTGATAGTTTGTAAAAGGTTTATCACTTCATTCAACGCTAATTCTTATCACTGTTTATTGTTACTGGTATCCATCTGTCATTTATTTTCATTTTTTATACTTTTCAATTTTTTTTTCGTGGCGATTTCCGATTAGTAAACCGTCCCGAAAATTAAAAAAAAATTATTTTTCGTCAATATCAGAAGATCTATTTAGTTTTCTGTGGGTTACCCAACTCCCGGCGAGTTAAGTGGTATCTCACTTCTGACACCAAAAATTTACTATCATTTATTTTAAGGAAATAGAATTTAAATTTAATTAAAAAATGAATCAAAAGAATGTGAGTTGTATTTCCACTATAGATTGAAGAATCCTCTCGCCAAATTTATTAGAAAAGTAAATAATCCACCAACGATGTCCACTTGGTTCGGAAATAAAATACTAAAAAAAAGTTAAATTACTTATTAACGGTTTACATTAAACCAATAAAAACTCAATACATTTATTAAATTTAAAATAAACAATTAATTTATAGAATTTATAAAAGAAATCGAATTCTATTCTAACGGGCGAAAAACTCTAAGTTTACAAACGAATTGATTTACGGAGATGAGTGGCAGAGTTTCAGCCCCGGAAGCGGATCGAAATCTGATTCGAAATCTGTATCGATGTGAGCTCTTGAGGCCCTCGCGCATCTCTCATTACCCTTCACGCAACCCTTCTCTTATTATTTAATTACAATTAAACCAAGCACACTTAACTCTAGATCCACACGTGTCACCCGACGATAGCCTAAGCTCGGTTCCCCGAATTATTTTACGATTGTCCCTATCTGGCGCCGAATTCCTTCGCAGGATATAACTTAATAACAATTCTCTCGATATCTTACTCCATTCTTTAAACATTCTGTTTTCGCATTTTTTATGATTTCCCTATAAACTATACTAGTCAAATCGTGGTACAAAAATGTCCTAATTAATCATCTAGTCATTTGAAAAACTAACTCGACATCGAAGGCTTATTTTAAGAAGATATAAAAGTATCATTCTATGGTATTTTACTCTCATTTCATTCTCACAGCTCGAGCACCCTGATTGTTTAAGCTATCAATTAAATCATTTTCCTTTTGGCTTTAACCCTACATTCCCTCAAGTTTCATAAATGTTAATTACTCCTTAATTTCTACTAACGATTTATATTAACGATTACATTATCCATTGTCTAATTGCACATGCATTCGATTCAATCATTTGCTCCTAAAAAAATTCTACATTTATTAATTAATGCAGTCAGTTCACCTTAAAAAATAACTATTGCCAATCTCTTAAATATGTTACTTCATATTTCTTGAATTACTTAAGTTTTTACTACTGGGACAAATCTAGACGACAATCTTTCCTAGATTGTCACAAGGACTGACTTTTGCAATTGAACTGCATTAAGGAAAAGCAAAAATAATTAAAACTTGATGCTGTTTGTGAATACAGAATAAATATAAACAAATAAAAGTAACTATTACTAATTATTTAAAAAAAGACAAAGTCATGAAAATATGTAGTTTAGTATGAATAAGATTCAATTTTAAGATACATTTTAAAAGCAGTTCGAACTTTATATTTCTATGATTTATTTTGTTGATATTATCGATTTTATTTTTTGTTCTGGTTAAAAAAATTATTTATTGTTAAAATTATTAATGTAGGTAATGAAAAATTGATAATATTTATGACATCAATGACAACATTATTTAAAACATTTACATGATCAGAAGAATGAATAAAAAATAGATCACTTATATCCAATAATTAAATACCCAGCAATTAAAATCAAGTAATTACGATTTTTGAGCAAATATTGTGTTAAGAACGTCAATGCCACGAGTGATAAATGAGAAAATGGATTTAATATTATTTAATATAATGTATGTATTTATTTAAATTGAACCGAACATCATACATACATTTATGCAGTTCAATAATTCATTTGTTGCCTAATCGTGCAAGCATTATTAAACTTAAATAGGTGTGAAACACAATGGTAATCAGTTCCAAAGTATGTTGATCACAAGGAAATAAAAGTGCAGTGTTATTGTGACGTCTCTAACGAAATTTTTATTGAAACTTTTTTTTATTACGTTTTATTTAAATTTGAAGAAGATTTTAAATGAAATAGTTAATTACATTATTGAAAACATCATGTCTAAAATACACATACTCTAAACTATTAAAATCTATAAACAAACGTACCGTACTAATAACGTTACCATCAGGTCCTCTAACCTCCAACAAAATGATGCCAGACTACAAAAAGTGATTTTGACACACTGCATCCTTATGGTTTAAAACAATGTAATCCCTTTAAATGGCTTTTCTCCACAGCCTCATTACTGCTGAATTTTTTGGAACAAAAAAGATATGTACACTAAGCTCTATTTTTTTCAAAATAGTTTTTGTGAATTTCTAGAAAACTAATATTTTATAAAAATATTTTTGTAAACTCAACAATGGTTACTAACTGAAAAGTCAGACCAAATTTTTGTGGCGCCATATGTTTTATTAGTTTTACCGCCATTTCCCCTCCGGATTGTAAGAGAACAGAAAAGTGGGGACGATGCATGGGGCTGGTTGCGATCGCCCGTCCTGTAAAATTCAGCTTCGACGCATTAGGTTCTTTTTTCTCGTGGACAGTCACATATTCAAATTTTTACTTACTTTTAAATGTTTCGCTTACGGCAAACCGTGAATGAGCAGATACACAATGTGAAAACAACTTTACCATACGGCGAGAGTGAGGATTTCGAACTTTTTTGCCTGGCGTAGTGGGGGATTTCTTAGAATGACTCGAGAACGAATTTCCTATTCCGGCTTGTAAACTTCGCTTACGCATTTATTATTTTGGTATTCAACACTATTACACTATAATCGCCATATTTTATCCAAAAACACATTGTCTTTCATGCCGAAAGCACTTGAAAAAATGGCTAACAAAAAATTTGTAACGACATCTCATACTTAATTCAAAAGACATTTTTTTCAGTGTAAGTAAACATTTTGCTGGTCAATTTTATTTTGATTTCAATTCTACATTATAAGAACTTTAAATTGAGCTATTACATCTTAATTCCTTCCTTCTTTCCTAAAACTATTAATATATATTTATATCATTAAGTCAACAGCAATAATTTTTAATTGAATGATAAAAGTTAAAAATTTAGATGGTGCGATTAAAAAGTGTACAACTGCGTTTCTTGTAGGCGAATGCCGCCAACTTTGACTAATTTTTATTTTTAGAAACGCTCATGATTTCATTCCTAATAATGACAAGGATTCAACCTTTATAAAGATTTATAACGTAATCAACTATAAAAAATGTAACTAGAATCTAAAAAAATGTGTCCATTCATGAGTTAACACTAAATACACCATCTCATTATTTTATTATTTTCAATAAAAATTGTATGAATAACCTAATCTATAAGAGTCGTATACATTTTGCTATTTTTTAACTAATTATCACTAAAAAATATTTAGATTTGTTCTTTAAACATATGGAATTAGTTTTCACCTAAGACTTATTATTTCCAAAATATAGGGTAACTAGTATTGATGTCACAATGAGCGAAAATAATTTCTTTCATGTTAATGTAGTTCGCACGTAAACAATATTCCTCTTAAGAATGACCTTTAGTTACAAATTTATATGAATGCTACGACAAACTATGGAAGTGACATAAAATAATCATGGATGGAATCATGTCAAGATAAAATATAACAAGGAGTGTGAAATCGTGGAGATCAGATGAAAGAATGTACTTTTCAGCCATAAAACTTGAACAAGGCTGTTATTTTGTAACCTTCACTTTAAAAGCATTCGTCTAGTTCTAACTGAAATAACGAATAGCAACAGCTTTAGATAATGAATTATGTTTTCGAAAAATGTTTACAATCAACATTTATTAACGTAAATAAGTGTGATGTCAGTTTTTGATTACAAATTCATTTTGGCAAAAAATAGTGATAGTTAGGGATGCAATTCAACGAAGATGAGTTGGTAATCCTAAAATGAAACGAGGCACATTTGTACGTCGTTTGTACTGTTTGTACATCTGATAATTTCTTTAGTACCCTCCTGATTCCTTTACTAAGGGCAAATACAAACATTCTGTCATCCCCCACAAAATTTCAATATTTTTTCTTTTTCTTTTTTTTATACGTTTGTACGTCGATTGTACTAGTAGTACATCAAATATTTTTGTTTTGTACTCTCTTGGTTACCCAGCTAGGGGCACAACATAATTTCGTGTCAGCCTCCTGAAATTTGAATTTTTTAAATGTTCTTTTTGCTGATTTTTGTACGTAGTTTGTACTGATAATGGTCACAAAATTCAACTACAGAAAAGTTTAAGATATGCTTCTAAACCTATAATATTATTTAAAAATTCAAATATATTCTTCCAACCCCATAATAATATTAAAAAGTGGTCCCTAGTGCTCTTAAGAAATCTGTTCCAAAAATTCGCTATGTAAAACGTCAATAAATTTTTTTAATAAAAAGGGACCTAAAAGTGAACTTTACAAAAGTCTAACATATACTTCTTGCGAAATAAGCCCAAAGTTTCTCAACGTAAAATAGATAATAAATCTTTAGATTAAATATTGTCACAAAAGGCATCTTAAAAAAGCTCCAAAATATGTTCACAGCACTAAAATAATATTCAAAAACCCCAAAAATCCGTTACTTTAGAATTAGTAGAAGTGATATGGAAGGTTGCATTGGGGGTATCAATGGGTGCATTGACTATTATTTCGTGCCTATGATAAATAATAATTTATACGGTTACCGGATTTTTTAATATTCATGCTATATTCCTATTTTGTGACCTCAATAGCCTTGTAAAATCGACTTTTACTTACATCGCAACATTTCCTTGAAATTTTTGTATCTGCCATTTTTTAGCCGCCATTATGATTAAAATTTTCAAATTTGTGTCTTATGACACTTCTGAATCAAGTGGGTCACACTTGGAGCCATTTGCTATCTAATAAACCTAAATAACATTAAGATATTTATAATAACAGCAAAAACTATATAAAAACCCTTTCAAAAATTAATATTAAAAATTTCGAAATTTGGGTGGATGACAGGAAATTTTGATATACCTCTAGCTGGGCAACCAAAAGGGTACAAACGAAAATCTTGAATGTATAAACAATACAAACGTATGCAAAAAGAAAAAATTTGAAATTCGGGGGTCAAATTCACGGGGGTTGGGATAGTTATTGAAATATTTGTTAATCTTATGATCAACGGTTATGATCAAGTTACAAGAAAAAGATCACCCAAATTCAAATCGGATTGACATTTTCACAAGTCTTTTAACAGCTTTGAATAATATATTTTCTGGAATTTTAATGTATTTTATTCCAGTAATTATAATAGTCTAAATTGGTAAACAATCACAGTCTTGAACTCTTTTAAGAATATTCATAGAATTTAAATTTAACATATTGAAATAAAATGGAGTGCCTGTTCATGCAATGAGAGATACACTTTTCACGCTTATGAAATGTGCATCATTATAAACACGTGTTACCCAGGAGAGTAGTATCAAAGGAACAGAACACACGTGACATGTCCTATTTTCAGTTAAGGAGAAGGATAGTGAGATGCAGATCGATAGCTTCAGAGCCATAAATTTGAAATGCACAAGCTGAAGCTACACGGTCCGCATAAGGCAAATCAGCACACTAACTGGCAAGATTAGGGCGACACTGAGGAGGTCAAGTAATAAGTGATACATCATGGCATGTCTGATGTGACATTATACAACTCAATCTGAAAAAACCTTCAATGTTCTTCCTGAACAATAAAAAATGTTATGTGAGAAGTCTTTCTCATACCAATAAATTGCACTGAGTTTTCAAACAAGTGTTTTTGACGAACGATTACTAATACTTTTCTTAGATCATCCTCCGTCCCCTTCTCTCTCTCTCTCTCTCTCTACCTTCTTTTTCTCTCCCTCTCACTCAATTAGCCACCCATTTATATCTCGTATAAACTTTCAGTCCCAAATTCTTTCCTCTCGTCATCCTATACCCATTAACCTTATTCATAAATATCTCAAAAGCTTCATCTCTCGATCTTTATCATTCACCCCTCACACCTATCATCCCTTCTAAACTAATTCTAATTCCCTCCGTAACCCCTGTTACGTATCCCTGCGACCTCAAATTTGCCTCAACCACATCACCCCTACGGTATCCAGTCGCTTTCCCATCCACTCTCCATCCCATAAATACATTCACTTCCTACTAAAATAATTTTCCTGTTTAGGAAAAAAAATCTTACTACGTATTACCTCATTATCTACCGAAATCCTCCTGCTCCAGCACTTACACTCTACATTTTTTATCCCTTCTACCCCAACAATTTATCCCCTCTCTGAATAATTTATCATAATTTGACACTTCTATCTGTATACCCTTCCCTAATCTTCTTACACTGAAAAAACGATATTCTAATTTTATGAATTTCCCACTCAGTTAAAGAATATTTTGCAACTTAAAGAGGCACCAACAATATATTCTTAATGTAAGATGGAGGCCCTTTTTCTTTAAGAATATATATTCTTGTCAGTATGATAAAAGACATTTAAATATTTGTATGTTGCACTTACCACTTTTTTTAAAGCGAAACACTCAATTTCAAAAATTACAAAAAAAGGAGCTGATCTGAAATCACGTGGCACGAAACATTAAAAGAAATTATTAAACAGAGCAAGGCGCATTTTTCTCTGCTCATTTCTTCTTGCACAATAATATTCTTATTTTAAGAATACTTTCTCCCTTTGGTTATAATAGGCCTGTAAGAATATGACGCTCTTAATATTAGAATATCATTTTTTCAGTGTACCCGTCCGCTTTCAAATATTTTCATCTCAATTACCCTCCTCCCCAGACCAAAGCCCTATTCCACCCACTCTACGTCCATGCCCTCCTATTGTCACTCTACTTGTTGGCGTATGTCGACATATACTTTTTGATATTTCTGAGTTAAACGCTAGTGGTGCGTGGTGACTGTGACGTTGCATTGCAGCTATGATGACAAATATCTCACCTGAAGATCCGTTTGCTTGTCGTTCAATCATTACGAATCTCTCCAACATGTCGTTATATTATTTTCATGTATCTGACACTTTTCCGTTATTTTTAACAAAACTTGAATTTTTCACTAAATGTGTTTTTATTCCTTTTTTTAAATACAACTAACACTTTATATATTTCCCTTTCACACAAAGCCCGACATCTCTCCCAAAACCATATCCCCTCTACACTTCGTCCCAGAAACTACATTTCTTCTCTTACTAAGCAATTCTCTTACATCAACTTAAAGGGCCCCGCAAAAAATACATTGAAAGAAGGTCCTGGTGAAATCTTCCAAAACTGAGGTGCATGGTACCTGTTTATTATGGCACCAGCAATTCGGTAAAAATCGCCGAGATTGTGAAGATGCGGTACGCGTATGGCTTGAGCGAAGAACTTGAAAATGGACTTAATGTGACCATTCCTAGCCTCAACAATCCATCTTGTTTTTGTCACCAATCTCGATTAATTTACTTCTTCAGTCAGCAGTTTAAGTTGCTCTTGTTGAAGTAGCGCGGGCATTTTCCAGTAAATACCAAGGTTTTGAAACAGCTCTGTGGAATTTCGATAGTCTCTGTCAACCACAATAATCGATCCTTCAGGGAACCACTTTCTCATCCTATCTTCATTTCTTTCAAACTCATTTCAAAGCATAGCAGCATCCTTGTTCCTACTGTCCGAGAAATATGGTCCATGAATGTCGAGTATATATCCATTTGGTGATACTATCAGTGCAGGTTTCACTAGATGGCGTCCTTTATGCACACAATATGACTACCGCAAAGTGCGGAAGTTGCTACTCTTTTCGATATAACTGTAGGTACCGTCAATTTACACGATAACTCTTGGAATATCTGGATTCGAATTTTACAGCTCATTTGCAAACTCGGTCACATGTCGTTCGATATATTCGTCTGGCGCAATTGATTCAAAGCCAATATTGCCAGGTACGAATCGTATCAACTTGCACAAGAACATTAGGAGCTCCTTTTTTGTTACATAGCTTCGGCCACCTTCACAGGGTTCTGGATCCAGGCCCACTCAACTCAATGGTAGAAATTTGAAGAAGCACAGCGCCAACAGTTGGCCGCAAATTAAACTAAAATATGAATGTGTTGTCTTGTTGCGTGTGTTAGTGCTATATATGAGCAGTATATATGTGACAAATTTCGTA